>AJFK01000010.1:0-113694 GCA_000467715.1 Hysterium pulicare CBS 123377
TTTTTTTGTGGTAATGATGTGGGCAGATAGATGGTCTCTGGAGATTGATGGGTTCGAGAGAAGAGAGGATGCAATCGGAACTTTTCTTTCAGGGAAAGAAACACGAATGGTTGGATGGATGGGCGGGCTCTCGTATACCCCTTCTTTTACAGATCTTCTATCTTTGTTTAAGGTTGTTCTAGTCTCCTTTTCCCTTGTACTATTCCAAGGTTGTATTGGTAGCTCTAGTCTAGTCCTGTCTAGCGGGTTTCCTTTCCTCCGCTAGATTTCTTTCTAGTAGTCTTGAGATAATAGGAGGGACATCGCAGCTTATGCTGAGTTTTTTGCAAGATTTTGTGGAGGTTGTGCTTGTGCTTGTGGAATGGTGGGCGAGGTGGTTGAGCTAGCGCCTTGGCGCAGGCCTTTGCTTCTCCTGCGCTCTTTGCTTTACTCCTCGATGGAACAAACACTCAACCTTCTTTCTCCTTTTTTTTTGCCCTGTCATAACCGTCGCTGTGCGAATATATCTGGTAGCTATACTGCTGATCTTTAACCAGAGGACAAAGTTAACAAATAACGTCGTCGATGTCAGCGTACGCCATACATTAATCAATCCCCTTTACTTGAAGATCGATCAACCCGAAGTTCATCGCCTTCAGGAGTAAATCCCAGAGAGAGTTCACTTGGGATGTACTACGCTGTCCTCGTAGTAGAGTACTTTGGCGCCGCTGATACGGTAACTAGACTTCTACCAAAGCTTTAAACCCCAGCACAAATTAGGTGTTGTGAAGACACGAGTCGAAAGGTACGTAATCGATGGGCTCTTAGCTACGCTGTGCTGTCTTCCATATCCAGCTCATGTTCGAAGATTCATACCAGAACGATGTCTTGCTCCTTAAATGAGCTCAACTTGAACGCCTCTCCATGCATCAGTCCATGAATATATGCATGTCCAACAAGCGTGAATACTTCCTCTCCATCTCGTACTTCGGGTCTCACTATAAAGGGTATGGGCCCTCCAAACAGTATCGCTACACGATCTCCCTTCTTTGCACCGCCAGGAACCAGTCCAATATACCCATCTTCAGTGACGCAAAATGATCGACCGTAGGCCGGCTGTGCAACATGCCGGCTGAGCTCAGTCGTTTGTTGCTCGAATGCGTTCGCCCGAGCCTCGTCGGGGTTTTTGCTATACTTTGATCCAAAATATCCCATAGTGGCCTGGAATCCTGCTCGGAGATGCCGAATATCACCTTCTGAGACGTTGTTCGGAGGGCCGCGAACCAAAGTCCGGAAAAATACTTCCAGGACATCTTCATTGGTGGGGTAGCTTTCTACATGAAAACATAGCATGATACCCTCAATTATGAACCGGTGGAAGTCCTCGCGCGATATTAAGTTGTGTGGTATGTTTTCTATTGCTTGCTTGAAAGAGTCGTGTCGGAGGGATGTGCTTAGCTGATCAATTGTGCTCAGAACCGCGCCGCGCACTTTAAGACGAGTGGAATGATCTATCAGGCTGGCATCGGCGGGTTTTGTACCAGATGCTGTGAAAGAAGTTCTGACTAGGATGTCAATATCTCCTTCATCTACACGTCGTGACCAGTCCTGTACTAATGAGTGGCCACATACACTTTAATTGCATGATTGACTCACCGGGACCCAGGAGGGAATATCAAGCGTTTTCGACCTCCTGCTGTCACATTGATAGAGCATATCAATCCCTTGCCCCTTTTCGACAAATAATTTGGCAAAAGTTGTATACACGACCCTTTCATCGTCATGTTCACGGTATGTTACGTAGTTTAGGAACTGGTCGCCATCAGACGCCAAACCGATCATTCCGTAGACCTTGTCTCTTGGATCCGACGCATGAGTTGCACGAGATCGCATCAACTTATGTAGCAGCCGATGTTCCAATGCCGGTCCCTCTAACTCCTTCGTAATGGCAACTCTATGATGTATCATCTGCCCAAAAGCATAGAATCCTTCCGCTGCAGTAACGCCGAGGTCATTCTCGTTCTGAATGGGGGAGATGTAGGCCATGTTAACGTTATTGCCGAACGAATTCAGGTAATGCCAGCAGTCCGCAACCCTGACTTCCTCGAACATCAGATTCCCGAATGTAAGTTTCATTTTCCGTGATAACGCGAATTCTTGGATGACCCAAAGGCGTTGGAAGTACAGTGACGCAAAAAACTGGGTCCAGATGCTCCAGACCTTATCGTCCTTTGATGGCATGCCGTAGCTTTCCAGGGTCTGAGGACCCTTTCTTGTCAAAAGCTCCTCTTGTGATGCCAAGTCTATCGGATTTATACTCGCCAGGGTGCCGCCCAGTGGAGAATCATCGATCCCGTCCTCGGCTTCGCCAGACTGTTTTACTACTGCTTCACATGCTTCGCCCGCCTTTGTAATAGTTTCCACCAACTTGATGAACTCCACCTCTGCTCCTCCCGGAAGGCCAAGATCTCCAACCACCAGTTCCGCTTGCTTGTACACTCGACTCATGATCTTCACCTGGCCCTCACGCTCCTTGGTATCCGCCTGATTGATGCAGATGGCATCTGCCCAAACAAGCCGACCCTGACGCGCAGGCTTTGTTATCTTGACGGATTTCGATATAGAGTTGTGCGTTACTATGGTTGCCCGTAGCTTGTGCAATGCATTATAGAGATTGCGACCAACGAGAAACGGCTTCCCATCGAGCAAAATGATATCCGGATCATCCTGATTGCCCCATACATACGAGAGAGCCGTGTACTTTTGAAACGGATGAAGGCGCGGCTGATCATTCGAGGGGTCGAAATAAACATGCGTCGGTATCGTGAATGTTAAGGGCTCTTCGTCATCGTTGTCGCTATCTAATTGCGCAAAAGATGACGAAGAGATGGCCCTTGGAAGCTCTGGTCGACCCGGTGGAGAGTTCTCAAGGTCCCAGTCTGCGTCGAGATCTATGGGCATCATGGAGCAAGTTATTGGACCCCCGTGGGGCGCCAGGACGAGGATTCTGATCTCGGTCGGCTTCGTGAGCGGCGCATATTCGAAGCTGTCGTTGAGACCCATTCTTTCGCGATATAGATTGAGCAAGAATGAATGCTACTGGTACTGTACTTATGCACAAGGACGGAATGATCAGACTTTAGGTCCAGCTCTCGTTCTGCGGCTTACCTTTCAAAGGTTCTCGGCAGGCAGCAATGCTTTGTGAGGTCAGCCTCGAATTGGCCCCGTTACGTTCATTGGATACGTAGCGAAATCCTTTGCACCGAAACTCTGCAAGCTCATGCATTAACCGTTATGCATTCTGTGTTGTGCATCTTCCTCTACCCCACTACCTCTATCCTGTGCGTGATCGGGTTTGGTGTGGAGCGCTGCTGTGTATCTACAAGACTTCGCAACTCTGAACCCATTTTAGTCGGAAAGCAGCAGCAGCTTTACCTTTTACTTGTTTATGGTCAGGTCAGGGCCGCGAAACTTCAATCGCTTCGAAATGGTTTCTCCGTTGTTTGTTGTCGGGACGAGAGAGCTGTAACACGATCGCCTTGTGGTTAGAATATGCTTGGAGGCTTGGAACCCCGCCCGCCGCTACTTCGTAGAGTATATCTTCCGCCTTCACCGACACCCCTCTACTGCTTAACTTCAACCCAACCAGCCGGCCTGTAATTCCCTACACGCCTACATCGGGTTCCGCGCCTCGATAGTTTGCCTACTACCTCTACCTATCTATTTATAATCGCTCTCGAATCTGCCATGGGATGCTGTGGCGCCAATGAAGCGGCACCTGTCAACGAGAACCAGGTCAGGTCCGGTTCTTGTGCTGCTGAAGACTCGTCCAACAACAACGCCTCTGTTGCTGCCTCCTGCGTGGACGAATGCTGCTCGCCAGATGCCCACGCCGCTTCCCCTGACAACACATCTGAAGGCGAATCGTGCCGGGACGAATGCTGCTCTTCGGAGCCCAAAGCTAAGACTGCTGGAGACCAGTCTGACGCCGAGTCGTGCAATGGCGGATGCTGCGCTCCGGAGGCCCTAGCAAAACTTGATCAGAAGTCGGACGCCGATTCTTGCAAGGAGGGTTGTTGTGCTCTGAGTAGCAAATCTGCTTTGAAGCTGGACACTATTAATGACCCCTGCCGGGATGACTGCTGCACTTCAAAAGCTAATAGTGCCGTCAAAAACTTAGATGCCTGCTGTGATGGAAACGAGAAGAATTGTTGCGATGGTGAGTAACTCGACATACGTATAGACCATCCAACATCTGAGACACTTTTCAACTAACGAACCTTCGTTTAGAGTCCTGCCTTGATAGATTAGCCGCTCGCGAATGCCAGGACACCTGTGGCAAGGCTGAGAAAGGTGGGCACAATACAGGCCGAAGAAGAGTCCATCAATTGAATCAGCGACTAATCCACTCTACAGCCGGCGAGTCTTTCGCCAAATCTTACAACTCTGGCGATGATTGCTGTTCCAATACGAAGCGCGGCGATGCTTGTGACTACCATATCAAGAAAACCAGGTCACGATGGAGACTGGAGGCCCTCGGCTGCATTTGCCGCACTTTACTCGCCTTGAACCAAGAGTCTTGCTGCGCTCCGTCCAAACGGGCTGCTAGAAAACGTTATTCTACGCACAACAGCTCGAGATCGTCTATCGGCGTGCCGGCACAAGGTGTTTCGACTTCTTCTTGCGCCGGGAATGAGACCAAGTCTGGCTCGGTCAAACTCAGAAGCCGCACCAGTGCAAAGGGATGTGGTTCTGCGACCGGTAACGCCAAGTCCAAAGTTTGCCAGGATGCCTGCTGCTCTGTGGCTGAAGTTGCGATCTCAGAGAAAGACAGTTGTTGTGACCGCGTCGCGTGCGATGAGAAGCCGTCGAAGCGAGTCAAGGACGAACTACGTGAGATCTCTAAAATTCCTGGCTTTGGACAGACCATCGACCTTGAGAAAGGTGCAGCTGGCACAGAACACGTCGTCGTCAGTATCTCAGGTATGACTTGTACCGGATGCGAGACGAAGCTCAATCGATCGCTTGCGAACCTCTCATCAATCAAGAACCTAAAGACCAGCCTCGTTCTTGCACGTGCTGAGTTTGATGTCGATCTCACAGTCTCTTCAGCCATGGACACGATTCGCCATATCGAGCGAACTACTGAATTCAAGTGTGCCAGGATCGCAGGTGTTGGTGCTGAATTGGAAGTCATTCCCAGCGGGGATATGAAAGACTTTTTACACCAAGATCTGCCACCTGGGGTCACTTCCTTGGAGAAGCTTGATAAGCAGGCTGTTCGCGTCCTGTTTGATCCTAACATCATTGGAGCTCGACGCCTCCTCGACGAGCTCCATTTGCCCGCCAAACTTGCTCCTTCGAAGGGAGATCCGAGCCTTGTAGCTGGCAGCAGGCATGTCCGTTTTGTCGGCTTGATGACTTTGGTATCGGCACTCCTAACCATTCCAGTGCTCGTCCTTGCCTGGGTGCCACTTCCCAAGCATCCCATTACGTACGGATCAGTCTCCTTGGCTCTAGCTACGATCGTCCAGGTTGCTATTGCTGGGCCATTTTATCCGAACACGCTCAAGGCGCTCATCTTCTCCCGTATGATTGAGATGGACTTGCTTATTGTCATGAGTACGAGTACCGCATACATCTTCTCTGTCGTGTCCTTCGCCTACATGGTTCGCGGGAAGCCTCTTTCGACCGGCCAATTCTTCGAGACGAGCACCTTGCTCGTAACGCTTATCATGGTCGGCCGTTATTGCAGCGCTTTAGCGCGGCAGAAGGCCGTCGAGTCCATCTCCATTCGGTCCCTTCAGGTCCTCACTGCGCTCCTGGTACCTGGAGATGGCAAGGAGGATATTGAGATCGACTCACGGCTGCTCCAGTATGGCGACGCGTTCAAGGTCATGCCTGATAGCCGGATTCCAACGGATGGGACAGTCATATCTGGCTCTTCCGAGGTTGATGAATCCATGATCACCGGGGAGTCGAAACCCGTCGAGAAGCACCCAGGGTCTATCGTCATTGCAGGCTCTATCAACAACAGTGGCGTCCTGCTTGTGCGCCTTACTCGCTTACCTGGTGATAATACGATTAGCACGATTGCAAATATGGTGGACGAGGCGAAGATGTCGAAGCCCAAGTTTCAGCAGATTGCCGATAAAGTTGCGAGCTTCTTTATACCGGCTGTGCTCTTGCTTACTGTGATTACTTTTGTCGTGTGGATTATAGTAGGTATCCGAGTTCGCAGGCAGTCTTCGTCTGAAGCGGCAATCCAAGCAATCACGTATGCGATGACGGTATTGATCGTCTCGTGTCCTTGTGCTATTGGCCTCGCTGTACCAATGGTCATTGTCATTGCTGGAGGCGTGGCGGCTGAGTGTGGTGTCATTTTCAAATCAGCTCACGTGGTTGAAGTGGCTGCAAAGACCTCCCACGTCGTTTTCGATAAGACCGGCACTCTCACACAAGGCAAGCTCTCAGTAGAGGCGGAAGAATGTTTGAGCGCAGACAAAGATGTCATCCGTGCACAATTACTCGGTCTAGTGACCGGCGTTAAACACCCTGTCTCCATCGCTATCGCTACCTACCTTACCGATCTCGGCATCAAACCCGCTCAACTCAACGACGTAAAAACTATCACTGGGAAAGGCGTCGAAGGCATATCAAACAGCCTCCGCCTCCGCGCCGGAAACTCGCGCTGGCTACAAACTGAATCCCATCCTACGGTCCAATCTCTCCTTTCCCGCGGGTACACCGTCTTCTGCTTCACCATTGACAGCGAACTAGCCGCCATCTTCGCCCTTGAGGACTGCCTCCGCCCAGAGGCCCAAATCACCATCTCTAAGCTTCAAGCCCGCGGCATAAGAGTCTCTATCGTCAGCGGCGACGATGCGGGCGCCGTGCACTCCATCGCCGCAAGACTCGGCATCAACCCCGATTCCGTGCGCGCAAAATGCAGTCCCGCAGATAAACGCGACTACCTCAAAAACCTGACAGACAACAACCCCAAAGCCATAACAATCTTCTGCGGCGACGGAACCAACGACGCCGTCGCCCTAGCCCAAGCCACCATCGGCGTACACATCAACGATACCTCAGACGTGGCACAAAGCGCCGCGGACGTCGTTCTCGTGCGACCGGACCTCACTGGTCTGCTTGTTCTCATGGACCTCTCGAGAGCGGCTGTGCTCCGGATCAAGTTCAATTTCGCGTGGAGCTTTGTGTATAATCTCTTTGCGATATTGTTGGCGGCGGGGGCATTTGTGCATGCGAGGATTCCGCCCGAGTATGCCGGGTTGGGGGAGCTGGTGAGTGTGTTGCCGGTTATTGGAATTGCGGTGGGGTTGAGGTGGGTTAGGTTTCGGAGGGGTTGATGGGGGGCTTAAGTAGTGAGCTTTGAGGATGGGGGTGAGGGGGGCTTGAGGGAGGGAGGGTAGAGGTACGGCTGCGGAATCGATGTGTCAACTTTTAAGACCATGCTAGTCCTTTGAGATGATTCAAGCAAGCCGAATCATTCTTGGAGTTTTTCGGCGCCAGATTATGCTGAAGTGTCTTATTCATCGACGAAACCTCGCCTTGGAAATTATCAGACTCCTCGAAACCGTGCCCTCAACTTTGGAAAAATGATCTCGAAGATATGCTTTGGTGGTTTTGAGATTCATAGAATTTAGGTTACATTCGCTGTGTTTCGATCCCGGAACTCCCTTCCAAAAATGTGCATCTTAGGCATACGACAAGCCCTCTCAGGCTCGACCGGGTATTGTGTGTTGCGTGCTGAGCTCAGCGCGAGCAGGCAGCCGAGAAACATTTCAGATAAAACATCCACTTCGCTCCATTGTAGGAATTTGGAAGTCACGCTTGAAAGCAGTCAAATTTTTTTTCCGAAACTTGTCGCATGAAATCCTACCTTCGACTTCTTGAAATTATGAGAGAGAAGTAGACCTTAAGCTTGGACCATGAATCTAGTACAACGAAGGGGAAGAGAGCAGGTTGGAGAACTTGAAGGATGAAGTGGAAGTGAGGGAGCATATGTGGGAGATCAAAGCTGTGCCGGGACTTTTTATAGGAGAGTGCGTTGCCTAGTCCCTTTTCTTTTCTTCTTCCTACTCATCTCCACTTATTCTTCCTCTCGTGAGCCGCACACATTTCAACCCTCGCTAACTCGGAAGCAATCTTTCGTGGTGCTTGCTAACATAGCAAAACTGCGCCGTTGCACCCCGCGATACTTCTCTTCTCAAAGAGGAAAACATCACACACGTCCTTACGCTGCGAAAGGATGGACGGCCGAAGTTTGAAGATGATGATGGGATCTTAGCTCATAAGATTGTTGAGATCAAAGATGACCCGTTGGAAGATCTCCTCATCCTCCTCGACTCAATCTGCGTTTTCATTGATGAGGGGTTGGGTGTCCGACATCCAGGCTTTCGTAATTCCAACACCGGCGAGCAGCCGAACCTCGAGGAGGCACCACTTAAGGAACCAAAAGATGAGAGCGATAATCAACAGAGGAGGGGAGGTGTACTTGTTCATTGCATTCAGGGTATATCTCGCTCCGGCGCCGTGGTAATCGCATACCTAATGCGCCGTTTCCACCTCACCTACTCCTCAGCCTTATCCCTCGCGCAAGAGCCTAGATCCATGATAACGCCAAATCAGGGGTTTGGGAAGCAACTTAGGATATGGGAGTTTCTGGGGTATAAGGTCTATGAGGAGCCAGCGACTGGGTCTGTGGAAAGTGATGCAAGTGAACGAAAAGAAAAACAAGCATTTATAGCCTGGAAGAAAGAAAGGAATGCATTGATGGGGAGGGGAGAAGAAGAGGTTAATAGAGTGAGGTTTAAGGCTATGGCGGGGATGGCGGCGGAGTTTGGGAGGGGGAGGAATGATGCTGTGGGTAATGATGAGGGAGATGAGAATGAGAAGTGAGGGGCGAGCAGTGGGGGATGGGAGATGGTAAAGGAGATGGAGGAGAAGTGGATAGGAAGTTGATTAGAGGGGAGGTTGGGGTGGTGAGTCGAGAGTCTTAAAAAATTGATGAACATTAACCTTAGATGGCGGCAAAGCAGACCCAGCTCTGAAACCAGCATCCTAATACTCTCTGGTTACAGCAAGCGTTTCGTATCGGAAAAAAATACGTATTCTATCATGTTTTCTTCACGTCTGACATTTCTATCGCGAAACCTCCACTGGACTTTCCTGTTGCTCTTTGACATCAATACTGAGTGTTGGTGGCGGAATTCTCACCCAACAGAACTTCGTAGATTCTCACTACTGGAGCTCTATGTACGAGAATGACCAGGCTCTATTCGACAGCAGCTTGGGTCTCACTCGAACCCAACCGCGCAGGCGTTTCTCCAAGGGGGCGCAAGCAGTCCTTTTCATATTCTGCTGGAGCAGAAACTCCTGGAGAGGAACTTGTTTTCCCCTAACGCCCCCACGAAACACGGAAGAGGGAGAGTTAGTCGGGGGGGAACGGCCGATACAAAACCTGACATTTCTATGGAAACATGACGTTGATGCCGCGTCAGTATACGATTGACGTCAAAAGCACATGTGGAGATGATGGCCGCAGATGTGTCATTCTATTCTACGAGTGGCTTCACAAACCAGATGATGAGGATGGTCGACGAATTGATTTACCCAGATTATTTTGTTCGGGGGGAAAGCCCTTTTGAAGCATCTTCATAGCAACTTTGACCTCGACCATAACGCCATTTCACGCAAGTATTGACTCCGAGAGACATATGTTGCAGAAAGCTAATGAATCTAGTAATCGTATGCGATGACTGATAACAGAGTCATAAGATCCTCCCGCCCATACACATCCTTCGCGAGACTGGTGTGACCTCCTGGGCGTCTGAAATTGTCTTGATAAGATTTACAACTCTAGAGCTATGTACGATCTGCACCATCGAAAAACGCACAATGAGACCGAACTACATAATGCCAGGTGCTGTATGTGACAATAATACCACACGCGGGATAACCCTAGTGACGTGGACAAGAGCTGGTGAAGTCCTCAAATCCTAATACCAACGAGTGAATGTTGACTCCACGCATGAGTCCATTCATACAATAACGTACACCGTCCGGTTTCAAGTCATGAGTTCCCATTTTAGAACGTGGGACACTCTATCAAACAACCATACTTGGACCTTCTAACAACAACTCTGAACGTCTTCCATATTCCATCGATACCACATCAAAACCCCTACGAATAAGTTTCTACCTTTTGATTTCATAGCTGCCGCATACCACTAAAAGAATACATTAATCATACCTCAAACCGAACCAGCGGAGATGTGCTTTCACAACCACACCCAACACCACGGCTGCGGCCACCTCGGCGAAATGTACTGGGAACCCTACACACTTTGTGAAACGGCCGAGCAGAAACTCAAAGACATATACAACAAGGCTTCTGACGGTTCTAGATTGCCTTATTCCTCTGCCACTTCTCCACCACACACAATCCAACCTATGCGTAACCAAGAATCGAAACCCCGCAAACGTGTCGCTTGCTTCTCCATCACCTCTCTCATGCAAAGATTTACCACTCCATCTCATGCGCCTGGGAACAGAAGGTCAGTGTCACCCCAAGCAGATTACTGGACCTCGACTAATGGAGAGTTTCCAGAACTAGTCCGCGTGGTCTGTTGGACTCCGAATGGGCGGCTGTGAAGTGCGGGACATTAAATCAAAGGGACCTCTCGAGCTCAAATAAAGATGTTTGTCGAGGATGTCAGGATACTATAATGATGATGCGGCGGATGATTCAGACGTATGATAGTACTGGGAGCGTGAAGGGTACTGAGGCTTTTGAGCAGTATTTGAAAAGGGAGTTGGGGGAGTGAATCACTGGATAACTTTTGATATGGAGGATATTTGAAGATGAATTAGGTTTGGCTGTTAGTGCATTTTTGAGAATTAGGGGGTGCATGTAACCCACTGTTTATGCAACGAATCTATAGCAAGAAAGTTGGTATTTTGTATCTTCCAATATTGGACATGCCGCTTCAAAGGCTGACTTCGGCTTTTTCGCACGGAAAGCCCCAGCACTGGCGCGGCTTTCGCAGACTGGAGCTATTTCAGACCATTTGGATGATGTCAACCCTCTCAGTTCTCACCCACTGCGAGATTTGAGCTGAGATGAATGGATATTTAACGCCTGTATAGATGAGGTGTACAACCTATGCTTAGTAAACACTGTGTTCAATCTCGTATATCCTGTTCACCTCCTCCAACATAGTAGGTTTGACCTCCGCGTTACGCACCAAAGCGCTTTCGTCACCGCGAGTCTAGCGTCTTGTTTCTTTTGTTCATATCTTTAGATACGTTTAGTCTAGAAAAGCCGTTTTATTATACATCTAAACCTATCTATGCAAGAGATAAAGGAGATCTATGGCTGTATACAATAATGAACAGCTTTCAGGTTCAAAATGATCGTGATTCATAGGAAATGTCTAAAGAGCAAATATATACACACGTCTACGCGCTACAAAGGGGTATAAAGTGCCCGCTTCTAGAATATATACACCAGCGAACAACCAACCGGTGGTGGTCGTACTCTCCACGAAAGGATAATTTCAAAAGTCACCAGGACTCCACTTTAGAAAAAATCGAAACACCACGCCCATCACGTCAACAAACTCTCGAGTCTCATCCCTCACTTAGCAACGCCAACCCCCTTCCCACTCGCCGTCTCCTGCTGCACCTCCACCGAGCTCGTGACAAAGATCTCCCTAGGCTTTACAATATGTTCCTCGGAGTGCGAAGTCGTTGCGTCTCCTCTCGTAGCTGTGGAGAAGTTGGTCAGTTTGACGGCGCCCCTTCGCTGCGCGCTGAGATGCGAGGGGCCGCGTTGATAGGCGCCGTTGTAGGCGTAGCGGTCGGAATAGCCGTTGCGGGAGTTGACGGCGGCGCGGTAAAAGACAGCGAAGGCGGGGAGACAGCCTATTATGACAGCTATTTTTGGGTATGTTAGAGATGTTGAGATTGGGTGGGGTGAGGGTTAGGGGAGGAGGAAAAGTGGGAGTGGGAACATACCTATTGCTGATTCTACGATTGCCCAGAAGATGAGCCATGTTGGTGCGGGTGATTTTTGTGTCTTGCCTTGTTCGACGCCTAGTTGGACTACTCGGATGACGGCGGTCACGATGCAGATTATGCCAATGCAGAAGACACCTCCGATGCTAAGTTTTTGGGATAAGGGCATTTGAAGGCTCCAAATCAGACCGAGGGGGAGGACCATGACTACTGATGTCAGCTATGGAATGGGAAGTTAGCTATAGTAACGTACTCATGATATCGGAAATGACATCCACTGCGAAAGCATAATATAGACTGGCAATTTGGGCATGAACATCTCTTGGCGTGGAACAGGCGCCTATTAAATCGTTAGAAGAGTATAGTCTTGAGAAGGATTGGTAAAGGGGGATTGTACCAACGGTGAACCAGGCGTGAATACTGCTGCAAGAGGTTATATTCGAGATGATTGCTCCAATCAATGTCTTGAGAAGTTAGCTCAGACTCATCAAGCGGGTAGAAAACCAAGACTTACAATACCGCAAAACACCGTCACAACCCACCACCAAATCATATACTTTTTAACTCCTATCATGAGGCGTCTGTACAGAGCCAATAGCGAAGCCTTGACCGTCCAAAGGCAGATGAACAGCATCATACTATCCACGAAGAAGATCTTGGTGACTTTCAAAGCGTCATCCATAAGCTCTGGATAGGGTTGTTCGAGGCCCGCCTGTATGGCCTGCGCCTTATATACAATGGGTACTGCAACAAGATACAAGACGGTTAGGATGAGATAGAAGACGTATGATAGAAAGACCAGGAAATCTTCAGCTTGAAATCGTCGTCCATGTTGCCAGCGGAGTATGAAGCGAGTGACTACAAATGCGGATGTTATAGTGATCATCGCATACGCCGTGCTCCTCAGACGAGGAAGGGTGATATAGGTGTTGGATCCAGACATTTTCGACGGTAGGTAAGAAATGGTTGATTCAATTGGCAGTTCTTGAACGATATTCTCGAACCATACAAGGAAGCAGTGAAGGGTCTTCGTGGAGGATTGATATGGTTTTCTCGAGCAGAGTCCTTAATGAATTCGTGATTCGTGACTCGTAATAGCGCGGGATCAAACGAGCGACCTCAAGAAAAAGAAAACGGTAGGAGAAGCCCTAGAAGAGCAACGCTGCAAATCTCATGGTCGAGATCACTGGAGTGACAGGAGTGATAGAAAGCAAATTCAAGTGTAGCCTTGCCTTCGAGACCGAACTATTCTAGAAGCGGACACGGGATGAATTAGACGAAGTAGCAGACGTTCCTGCAGGGCGTCAAGCTATAGGAATTAGCATATCTGTCACCGCTGTCAGTCCACTCTCGCAATTGGCGAAACCAGCCATTTCGGCGTATGGCGTCGCAACCGAGCCGTTGCGTCGGCTGAGGCGACAGGACCATAACGCTTGGAAATTCTAATTTATGTGGTACACACCCACGTGTATACGGACCTTCATGTGATTTCCATGTTACTGGAAGTCTAGTTTACAGTATTAGAGACAACTCTGGAAGACAAAGTGGATCTTGCCGTTGTAGAAAGCTTCTGCAGGGATAGTTTGACCATGTTGATCTATCTTGTCGATCCTGTGATCCAGCTGGGTCTGCCCAAATCCCAACGGCCTTCTGAGCCATGATGTGATTGTTGCGAATTATGCAAGGGGAGCAAAAACTGTACTTAGCGCGAATCCGAATCCATGGGTGTCTCTCATCCAGGTAACCGGGAGCTTCGCCAACAGGTGTCAGGATAAGCTTCCAGGTTTCTTTTCGCTTGGCAATTGAATCGTGCATTCCCCACAAGTCTCCTTATTCCAGAGCCTCATGCTCTCTCAGTTGGAATGATAGAACATGTACTCCGCTGTACCTGTGCAAGAAAAGCCACAAGATCTTTCTCTGGGGAAACTGTAAATGCTATGGCTTTTCGCTCCAGCATTAGGCCTGCCATGTCAACGGAAATCTAGGAAGGTGGTGCTTTTTCTGGAAGGTGTCACTTTGGCACCAAATCCCTCCGCGTGTCGTACCATCCCGTGCGTGAATTTGCTTTTTGGGGCGATGGATGATGTCCCTTGCTTAGCTCCGCCGTGTGGGTTTAGAATAAGGTACCGAAATGCTTTTTGGCGGCGAGTTGAATCCACAAGCGAACACGCCCTCATGCTCTCAAATCCAGAAAAGATGGTCAGTCCAGAGAAGGTCATTCTTTTTTTCGTTACGGGCAGCTCGATGGAGATGAAGGTTGTTGTATTTGGAAAAGTGTTTTAAGGTTCGGCGCGAGAAGCGCGGGACTTGACAGCGGAAGCCGGTTCTTCCGACCCGTCCCGCTAAAACAAGAGCGAAAGAAAGCGTTGGGTTAACCTTCGCTCCTCTAACTTCTTTCCTTTCGCTCGAGTCAATTCAGTACCGAGCTAAAACTGGAGGCGATCTTCCAGGCGGCTCGTGCGATGTAATGGGGGAATTCGCCGCATCGCACCAGGTCCGCCACTAATGCCAGGATAAGTCTTTTCTCCGCTTTTCGCCTGCTTTCCTGGCTTCGAACCGAGACACTTTTTAGCTATCGATCCATCTCAGGTATTGACAATAATAGGGCGGGCTCGGAGCTGTGGTTTCCGTCCAGGACCGTAGCACGTGGAGGAGCACGAGTACCGGGAAATAAGATCTTTTCCAGGCCCAGTTCTGAGAATGTCATTTCGAGTCCTTGCTTTTGACTCCGTTTACCAGCGTTTGTTTCAACTTCTGCCACAAACGTGAAGCCCTGTCTTCTGCTGCAGATACGCATCCGTAGTCACCTTCACTCTTCTTTTTCTGGAAGGCAATATGCGGCCTGCATTCGTTCTGTCTTTAGTCGCGGTATTTACCGGCTTCGCTGCAGCCCAGGATGATACAACTCCCCCTGATGGCATGGGAGACGTCCAGATTGCTGATGCTTTAGCAAATCTTGGCATCAACGTTACCGCATATGTGGACGGCAACAACTTGACCAAGCGAGAAAACTCGTGCTCATATGCTGTACGTAGCTTTCCTTCGCCGATTTAGGTTTCTGCATCTAACTCAACGCTGCATGTAGTGCGCGACACTTTCACTTGCATTTGGGAGCCATCTGATATCCCAGAGCAGTAACACCTATAACCCATTCATCGCGGGCTACTGGTCGGTTCAGCAAGAATCAGTTCACCCGTACTGCATCTTTCAACCAGCGAGTGCTACAGACGTATCCATCACTATACTGCTGTCGCGCCTTACGCAATGCCCTTTCGCAGCAAAAAGTGGTGGCCATGCGGCATTTGCGGGAGCTTCGAATATCCAAGGGGGAATCACGATTGACTTCTCCCGGATGAAATCGATATCGCTCTCTTCGAATAAGCAGACCGCTTCAGTTCAGCCGGGTAACTTGTGGTACGATGTGTATTCGAACCTGAATCCACAAGGGGTCACTGTCATCGGTGGTCGCGTTGCTGCTATTGGAACTGGTGGCTTGACTACTGGTGGTAAGTACACTCGTACTGCACATACTTCAATTGCTAATCAATCAGGTGGCATTTCGTTTTTCTCCAACATATATGGGTGGGCATGTGATAATGTTCAAAACTATCAGGTATAGCATGGACCCCTTTCACCCTTCATTAGAAGCTTACCGTTCTAGGTCGTGACCGCACAAGGACTTGTCGTTGATGCCAGTCCGAGCACAAATTCTGATCTTTACTGGGCCCTTCGTGGTGGAGGAAACAACTTCGGCATCGTCACCCGCTTCGACTATGCCACTTACCCATATACCGGCATGTGGGGCGGTTCGCGAATTTATACGATGGACAACTTCGACGCCGCAAACAAAGCCTTCATCGACTTTGGAAACAACTCTCCCAGTGACCCCGACGCAGCCATGATCTTCATTGTCGGCGCACAAGCAGGTCAACAATTTACAGTTGCAGACCTCCAATACGCCAAACCCATCAGCGCCGCCCCCGCCATCTTCAGCGAATTCGAAGCAATTCCAGCCGTTGAAGACACCACCAGCCAAACCACCCTCGTCCAACTAACCGAAGACTTCAACGCCTCCAACCCGAACGGTCTCCGCGAAACATATTGGACAGCTACCTACAAGCTAACCACCAACATGACCTCCTACATCAAAGACACCTTCTTCGCCGAACTCGTACCCATCCAAAACGTCCCTGGCCTCTTACCCGCCTGCGTCATGCAAGTCATAACGAAAGGCGTTCTCCAAGGCATGACCAAAAATGGCGGCAACGCGCTCGGCCTCACTCCATCCGAAGGGCCCCTCCTCCTCCTCAACCTCGCCTTCATGTGGAACAACGCCTCGGACGACGCAGCCGTCCTACGGGCCAACGGTAACATCATCAAGAAGACCATCGCTTATGCCAAGAGTAAGGGACTCGATAACGAATACTTGTATATGAACTATGCTAGCGAATTCCAGGATGTGATTGGGAGTTATGGGGCAGCTAATAAGGCGAAGCTGCAGAGTATCGCGACGAAATATGATCCGGCGGGTGTGTTTCAGACGTTGCAGCCGGGGTACTTTAAGTTAAATGGGCCGCCGAATCCGAGTTGGCCGTCGTAGGGGATTTGGGGAGAGGTTGGGTTAGATGTATAGATGGTAGAAAAGCATATATTTTTACACTAATAGTAGATCACTCGTTTCAGATATCCATGTTTTCTGGCTTCCATTCTCATACTTCCTGCTTAATTTATGAATATATTATCCTAATTCTGCTGTATGAAATACCAGCCTTACTTTATTTCCATTTTTTAAAAAAAGGGCGCGAAATAGTCCATGCCTCCAAACCTCTTTCCCCCGTACTAAGCATCTACAGACCAGTAACAAAGAATGTGATGAAACGCACAGCTTCGAGGTGTCTCCAAATGTGTGGACTTATTATGCTGGTATATTGACCAATATTTTTCTAGCCTTATATAGCACACTTACACTCTCCCAATCTTACCGCCACGTTTAAACAGATTTGTTACCGATACTGCGGTTCTTGCAATCATCAGTGGAGGACGTGGTGAGTTTTCACGTGTTATAGAATATCACGTGATTTAATCACGAGCCTTACGAATTCATGATTAATTTTCCTTTTCTTACGAATACGAAGATCAAGGCAAACGCTACATCTAATTCTCCATACTCTCCCTAAAAGGAGCGGAATAAATCATCCATGTTCCCTCTCAACCTCACCACCCCATTCCACACACCTACCGCACTCTCCCCACTCCACGGATCCAGCCATAGAACCTCTTTCAAACACGTCTCAAAGCCCTCAAAATCCCAAATCCCCAGTACTAAACACAACTGCTCAATCCGCGATAGGTAGGAGACTTGCGCTACAAGATCGATTTCATCCGCCGCTCCAATAGTAGAGATCCATAGAAGCAAACAGAGATGAAAGCGCGGAGCTAGTAAGAGGGAAAAGTCTGAGTTTTGAGATAACGATGCGTGGAGTTTCTGGAAGAGGTGACGATGGCGGGGAGCTTGTGCTGGGAGAGCACGGATGCAGAGGTGGAGGTAGAGATGGGATGCTATAGCCAACGACTCCGACAAATCGAGCTCATCTCGTGGGATATAGGTACTGGTTCGAAGATTTGGTGGCTCGCCGAGGTTCATTTGCGAAAGCCGGTATTCGACTAAGTAGATGGAGTTACTGATGGTGGTTCGATCGCCTCCTTGGGTTGGGTAGATGTTGATGGCTTCAGAGATGGAATGGAGCATTTCTAAGATTTCGAGAACTTCTCGATTTGTGAGTATGAGGTTTGACGGGGTGCACACCGCTCCTTCGAGGAGAGAGCGGGTGAGGAAGTGGTCGGATAAGCGAAGGCTATTAAGGAAAGAGGGTATGATGGCGAATGTAAGTGGCCGGTTCCATGTTGTGGAGTAGCAAAAGTCTGCCCTTTATGATTAATTCATCAGCATGCGAACCGGTTGTGGAGTGGGGTTGGGGACTGGGTACAAACCACGTGATAACCCTCTTGAGCACTGTTCTGCATTGCAGGTTTTCTAGACCTCCTCGCATATGTACCATTTGTGCAAGCCCTTTGATGTGAGTTCTAGCGCTTTCGTAATCACCCTCAAGAGCTTCTCTGTTCACCAATACGGCAACAGCAGCCAGGACTGCATCCGAGAGCTGGGAGCCTCTTTCACTTAAGCCCTGATTGATCAAATGTACAGCTTCGGTACGGTAGTAGTACACATCACTATCCATCTCAAGTCCAAGACTGATACAGCGAAGGGAGCCGACTACGGAGATTAATGCATATAGTGGTGCTGCATCGCTCCGAATCATGTCAAACCAGTCACCGTCTGGGTTGAGCGCGAAGGAATTAGTTCTGAGGCTGTAGTCTACTCTAAATATTAGCATTCTTTAATCACGATAAGGTTCAACGGGAAAGGGAAGGATTCCATGGCTTTCACATACAGTAATTTAATATCCTGTGCGTACCAGGCAGGAAGGGAATAGGTAGTGGGCTGACTGGAGGAAGTTCGTCCAGCAATACAGAGAAATCCGAGAAGTGAAGCGGAGCTATGTCTATTGGTTGACCTTTCGTAGGCTTTTCTGCCGCCCGATCCGGATCATCGAACTTCTTCTGCTTGACTGACTTTCGTGTCCAAGTTGAGAGCTTAATCTTTGACATATATACCTTTTTGACTTCGCGATAGTCCCCAACGACTTCATTCGCAGGCTGTGACTGAGTCGAGACCAGTTTTTTGTCTTTCTGGAAGGTCGACCTCCTTGCTTGAACACGGACAATACGCCGCGAAGCTAGATCGGCTTTGGTTTCGCTTGGAGATCCGGTCGAGGTGATGAAGAGTAATCCGGGTGTATTCTCTTGCAATTGAGTTTTCCGCGACCGAACTCCTGCATGTTTGGTGTGTAGTTCTAATTGCTGCCCTAGCCTTAAGGCAAGCGCCATGGTAACGGTCCTGCGTGATGAGTGAAACTCCTGCTGGCTTGGAAGTAAATATATGTCGAGTCTTGTATGTGCGCTTAGTTATACTTTTGTATTTCTCTAGAATGCATAGCTGGACACAATGGTGGCTGTGACGTCTGCAGATAAGAACGCTTGGTAATCACCCGCATATGTACTCCACCATGAACCGAGATTGGTGACTGGCAGTAGGCTTTCTACTGTACCACAACTGGATTATCCAAGTAGTGTACGAATTCTGAAGCGGTAACGCACTATCTCGGATCGTACTGCTGTATCTTTGCCTGACTCGAAATCGATGTGGGGTCATTCTGGAGGCTTACAAATGCCACATCCTCTCAGGATAGTGAAATAGCTTCAACACCTGTCGCTCAGTTCAATGCCGTTGCACGAACGACTGGAAAATTGCATTCAGATAGTGTTACGGATGTCAAAACTGGATCGGTGGGCTGTTGGAATATCACTACATCTTCCTTCGCGCATGAGGTGTAGGGAAAAAAGCAAATCCGAGCTTTCCCGCTTTGGGAGTAGCTGCGACGGTAGCCTCGCAATTTCATCCACGGCTTCTCGTTCATCAGCAACGATACATTCCTCTGAAACTCCAATTAAGTGAATACTATCAATAAGTTCTTATCTTATTGCCGCAATTTCCATTGTTTTAGTCCGACCTCACTAAGCCTTAACCCGTTGCAACCAACTCCAGATAATGACTGACGACATTTGTGACCTGGTCCTCGAAACCGAGATATTTCATTCCTAGAAGCTCTTCGGATCTCTTCTCATCGATCTTGACGGGAAGAGTGACGATCTTGCCATTATTCGGTAGAGCACCACTCTTGACAGCAGAAGGGAACTCCTTCGCCACGACTTCCATCGATTTTTCCCACGATGTGCCTTTGACTCCTTCGGAGGCAAGCAAGTATCCCTGGTTTCCGGGAACCTCTGGATTAAGAGCTTTGACATGAGCCAGAGAGACATCGTTGATATGAATGGAACTTCCTGGAATGAAGCCATCATCACCACCCGTGACAGGATTAAGGACTTCCTTGTTCGTGCCGTAGAGGGCATCCTTAACATCCGTAATAAGCTCGTCTCGACCGATGATAAAGGCTGGAAAGATGTGAACTACGTCAAACGATGGCTTTTCCTGCTCGATCCAAGTCTCGGTTTCATTAAGCGTCTTGATCTTGCTGGCGGCGTACGCCTCGAATACGTTGTCGTATGGTCCAGGGAGGAACGGTGTGCGACTCTTCTCATCGAAAATCCTCTCCGAAGTCCCGGAAATGAAGTCTTTCCACGGGATTATGGCCACAATAGATGAGGTTATGACGACTCTTTTCACTAGAGCCGACTTTTGCGAAGCTAAGAGGATGTTCATTGTCCCCTTTACGGCAGGTGGGATGAAGTGCTCCTCCATATCGTCTCCTTCTTTGTATGAAGAAGTGATAGGAGATGCAACATGGATCACATAAGTTGCTCCTTTGATCGCCTCATCGTATGCACCATCCGCTAACATATCCGGAATTGTCACGAGCTCGAGGCTATCTCCAGGGGTCAAAGCCTTTATGGAAGGAGCTGCGAGAACTTTGTTCGCTTTTTCGTGACTGCGGACTGCCGCACGAACGCGGTAGCCAGCATTGAGAGCGTCTACAATGACACGGTATCCGAGATGACCGGTTCCGCCAGTGATGAAGATGAGTTCTCCTGCCATTTGAGCAGATCTTGAGATACGGTGAAAAGTTTATGGGAAAATATGGGAGATACAGAAGTAATTGAAAATCTGCTGGTTGGCGTGAGTGTTTTTCGACCTGATGAAGAGAATACAGTCCATGAAATCTCCATTCTTTTATATCGTACACCCAAGAATTACACTGTCTCAATCCGGAATTTCGAGGTATACTTCGCATTGCCAAGCAGGGTTCTTCTAAACCATTGTTTTCGACAAATCCTGCTCGACTTCTGGAACGTAATCGCCTGAGGTTCTGTTCATTGACCCAAAGAGGAAATCTTCGCTAAACTTCACAGGGCCGCTTTCATTGGTCCGAGACTCCACGCTGGGCTTACTAATTATTAGATAGCAGTTACGAACATGCCAGAAGCTCTGATTACTAAAGTATATGTGAGCTCCATCTTTTTAGACGCTTGTTACACGACGTTTTACACACGGTATGCTATGCAATAATGAAGGCCTCCAACCCGCAATTGCTGACATCGTATAGGTCCGCTTAGGCCGCTTATCGTAGGTATGGATATGAAGCCAAGGCGGTGAATTACTCACACTCACACGGTCTACATTTAGCCAGAAACCTCTCCAACCTTTTGGTGTTCAACGGGTTTGGCTTTCTTTTTTGAGGTGAACACGCGTCAACTCTTGACAAGACGCAGCAGGTTCTATACTCAAAAACTAATAGGAAATCAGTTTCTCTCGTGTGCAATATCGGCGATATAGAATTCTGCTACCCTGATCATGGTAGGGATGGAAATTCAATTGCCTCTCTGTACTGACCCATGACCTGCTCGACCGCGACAACCTAAAGTTGCCCGAGATCGGTGGTTTTCCTAAAACGACTTAATATGCGCTCATACAACCAGGGTCAGCAGGTTAATCTATTTGGATGCACAAGTTTAAATCTTCTTCATTTCAATAAATTCACTAAAATTCCACCAACTATTTAACGTTAGTAGGACAATGCGACGGCAACGTACAACCACAACTACTACCTTCAACTGTTACATCTGAAATACGAAGACTGGAAAGCCATGATTGGGTCTACCTTTCGCCCTCAATGCAGTTGCGTCCCAATGGAGTCAGATGATGACCTCTTGAGGTTGACGCACACATTGCAAAGCTACCTTAGAACTCGGAACCTCATGGTGGACTAACAAACTCAACATACGCAAGCTTCCATATCAATCAGAACCACGAATCCTTTCCCCGTTGTCCTTGTTGATGTGTATCTACTCATGGCCAACTCTAAAGCTCTACATCCTTCCGCTCACCAATCTTAAAGCTGTCTAGAAAATTTCTCGAACAAAGATGAACCTCATTCTTCTGGGCTGTTTTAATAGCCTCTTCTTGAATGTCCTTGCCAGCCCTAAGCCGTCCTTTATCCAGCGAACGCCAGATCGCATCTCAAGTACCCAGGCTGAAAAAGCAACATGCACTCCGACGTCGGGACAAAACGAGCTCCTCGATGATGCACCAGCCATCCAATCCACCATCACAGAATGCGGCGAGTTTGGCATCATTGAACTTCCCGCCAACGAAACCCACATGGTCCGCTCCCCTGTCAACTTCAACGGGTGTCATTATTGCGAATTTGTAATCGAAGGCCTGATTAAGATCTCTGACGATATAGCCTACTGGAACAGCCACTATCCCATCTTCTTAGTCTCGAATGTGACAGGCTTGGCTATGTATAGTCTGACTGGTGAAGGGACCATCGATGGCAACGGACATGCATACTTCAATCGGTCGCGGTGGCCCGATCAGATGCGCAAGGAGGGGCCAGTCCTCCACCACATCACAAACTCATCTTCTGACATCGGCATCTCGAATCTCAAGATCAAGAACGCGCCTAACAGGTTCTTTCGCGTCGATGGAAACAGCTCTGAAATTAGGTATCAAGACCTAGATTTGAGCGTCGAGGGCCAATTTGGAGGAGATCCTGTCTATGCAAAATCTGAATCATTTGGCTTCTTAATAGGTGCCAGCTCCTACGTCGATGTCTCGTCGGTCAAAGTTTCCTTCGCCTCGCAACCAGGGGTCAACACTAAAATAGGCGTTTGCGTCGCGATCGATGCAGAAACAAGCTATATCACTGTACGCGATAGCATTTGCGATAACACCTTCGTCGGAGTAGTACTTATGTTCGGAGCTTCCGCCTGGCCGAACTACAGCCCCCCTCCTTCCAAGACAGCGACTCGTATCAGCGCTGCGAACTTAACGCTGAACTCGCAAATCGACACTGGTATTCTCAACGATGTAATGCACTCCGATGCGCAGATCTCCGACGTGACGTTTGATGGCGTCACCATCATCGACGGCGAAGCAGCTAACGTGAAGACATGCTATAATGTCTTTTCCGGCATGACCGCCGCATGTGGTTGGGCTGCTCAGAGCTCCCGCGCCAATTACACCAATATTTGGTTTAAGAATTATCGGGGGAAGACGGGGAAGCCGGGAATTACTTGTGATAATAATATGACTATCTGCGATTATCATTTTGAGAACTGGGTGAACGGTCCCGTTGGGCTGTCTATGGTTGGAGAATCGTGAAAATGGCCTTATTGCAATGAGAGCTTGGACACTTTGCTTTGCTGGATATATAGGTGATTGCTTGTCATGTTAAGCTCACCCACATACTTACGATATAAATCTGGTTGGCCATGGTCTAGTAAATTGAGCAATGAAAATTATTAAGCATGATATATACCCAAATCTTAGTGACCTAATCCCTCGTTTGATGAAAATGTCTATGTCCGGCATCTTCCTTATCAACAACGTACAAAGCTCATTTTACATTCGATAAAAGACTCCAAAGCGAGTTATCATATTAAGGTAATTCGACAAGTAGCGGACAAACTAGTATCTACTTCGAAGGATTAGAAGTCATAGGGCTATACGAAGGCTACACTTCAATGAATAATAACATCAATCGTGCTACTTATTCAACAAATCCCCAACATCAATCCCATTCTAGCAAAGACTGCTTACATTCCTCGCGGCGGAATGCGGATGGCCAGCCGTGAGCGCGATAAATCTCCCGAACTTCCTATCCATATACTGTCAGCGAATTGTGATCCTACTCAGGCTTCCCCATTATCTTAATAAATTACAAGATTCCAGCAGTACTTTTTCCTCCACATGCAATACCAGATAGGTGTACAAACACAAACATTGTAATATGTGGGAATTTGGGGGATGAGATAACCAGAGTTACGCCGGTGCGTAGAAGCGGTTAGGGTCTTGCAACCACTTCTCTTTATGGATTTTTCGGGATCAGGACGGCAGTTGGCTTTGGTCGGGGAACTCTACGCTGGGAGCCTTCGCCAATGTGGATGATAAGGCGATTGCTTTCATCAAGGCTCGAGTGTGAATACCTGATGTTCACCCTCCCCTGATCCGAGGGCAGGCCTTAGAATGGTTGAATCATTGTGCCAGTCATGATTGTTGCGGCGAGCAAAAGCAGAATACTCTACCCACGCGAGTGATAGAAGTTAATCCAGCGGAGACCCATGGTATACCTAGACTTGTCATCAGTAATGGACGGCTCGGTAAATACGCAGCTCTGTCATACTGTTGGGGCACGAAACCACCATGCCTACTGAGCATTTCGAACCTCAATAGCTATATCCAGCAATTCGACATTGAAATGTTGCCTCAAACCGTTCGTGACGCAATCGAGGTTGCGACAGCTATTTCTAGTCCAAACCTTTGGATCGATGCTCGTTGCATCATACAAGACTCTAAAGAAGATATGGCTAAAGAAATAGCATCAATGGCGCATATCTTTAGAGGATCACTCGTCACAGCCGTGGCCGCAAGTGCCGAGGATGTCACACAAGGTTTCCTACACTAGCGTTCCCTGCCTGCCAAATCATATCGCGTCCCGTTCCGAATCAGTAACGGCCAGTCCGGAATGATGCACTTGCAGTTCGGAATGACGCGCTTGCAAGACTCTAAGAGTGATATTGGGTATGATGAGACGTCGGAGCCAATCAACAGTAGAAGATGGACCCTCCAAGAGCAACTCGTATCTGACAGAATCCTCGTTTTCGCGTCGCATACATTGCAGTGGCGCTGCAAGGCTGGCGTGGAGAACTTGGGAGCCTCAATCCATTGGCCGGCTAACAGTGACACACTGTCATCCAACACGCTGCTCTCTTTCAGCAAAAAAAGTAGAAGTACGAGAAGATGCATTTTCCAGATGGCCGAGGATGGTTGAGAATTATTCAAAGCGCGTGACATCATTGCCTGATGATAAGTTGCCCGCGCTTGTAGCGATCTCTAAAGCGTATTCGCGTTACGTCGGGCTAAACTACTATGCTGGCTTGTGGGAATATTCGTTTTTGTGGCAGCTGGTATGGACAACATTCTCTCCGTATCGGCGCGATGGCGATGATTTTAAGATCACTAGACCGGCTCAGTATAGAGCACCGTCATGGTCTTGGGTTTCTATTGACGGACTGATCTGTTATCGAATAATAGTCTACTACCTATCATGGTGCGCGTATTCTTATTTCGAGGAGAGTGATTCCGAGGGGAGTGAAATTTTCGGTTGTGAGGTCGTGGAATGTGTAAACGATTCCAAAATTGACAAACCATCCCTTCGGCGAAGTGATAGGCGGCTTCTTGACACTGAAAGCCGTCGTCCGTCAGGCTTGGTTTGTTCCTACGACAGGAAATATTTTTTGGCTCGCCGAAAACGATCAGTCGTTGGGAGCCGCAAAAGCTGCATACCTGGCCACATGTATAAATGCAGAATCCGAAGATTATGATGACGACTTGAATAGCCCACAAGGTGTTCATGCATTGGGCTGCCAGCTGGATCTTTCAGGGAGATCGCCTCCGATTCTCGTCACTTGTTTGCCAGTCATTGCGAGCGGAAAGTGGTACTGGGGCCTCCTCTTGATTCCAGTTGACGATGGAAAGTTTGAACGTGTTGGCTCCTTCGAAGAGATATCCATATCAGAATTTGATAATCTTAGCCCTGTTCAGATCACCATTATCTGAATAGAGAATTAGTGAACCGGCACCTAGGGCAGGATTTGAAGTCTTGATTCACCACATGAACTCTCTCTGGAAAGAAGCTGAAATTGATTGCAAAACGCCGATTGCTCCGTCAGCTGCCGGTGGATCATTGCTCAGTTGTATCGTGCTTGCGGAACTGTTTGCTTCTGCGTGATCGGATCGTGCCATGGTATTATCTATGGGGAAGTCCGTCGCTGGACCACGGCACACCTGCGCTGGGGCTTCCTTAGGGGGGTTTGATCCGGTAGAGAATGCTTCGGAGAATACAGCGCTATGTCCTTGTTCGGAAACCTCAGAGTTTAAGCGATTGCTTCGCCATACCCTTATCTCCCTGGCTGTTGTCAATGGGAATGCAGCCCAATGTTCTTGGCCACGGGTCTCTTCGGATAACGATTGGCGACTACTAGAAGGACCAAGCTGTGCCTGCATACCCGACTGATCTTCAAACAAAGCATCCTGAGACATCGCAAGCCCTAGGTTCTGCTCGGAAATGTACGGCAAAATCCGTAAAAGTACACTTTCTGTCTCTCGTAGTCGAGCCTCTAGGGTATTGATATAATCTTTTGAGGGGCCCCTAAGACATTTTCAGTCATCAGCCGGTGTCTTATTCAGGCGAGTACAAACGGTGGAGTAAAGGCTAAGACGTACCGTTGACGTGGTGTAGGCCATTCGCACACCAGCCCAGATGCCTTACACTGAGTACACTGGGGTCTGTAGATCTTGAATCAACATAGTTTCAACTGGTTAATAGTTTCATTTACTTGTCACCGTTGCACTGATGATTGCTTAGTACATAGCGAAATGGAACCGATCATTGTCCTGGTTGTTAGCGTACCTTTTGTTTCCTTGCTCTGCATTTTGAGCAGGCAATACTTATCCGAACTTGCGGAGTAGATCTCTTTCCACTTGATCGCTCTTCGACTGAGGAGTCCATGGCTCAATCTTATCTTGAATTATTCACTCAGAGTTCAAAAGATTCAGCTGAGTTGTTTTGTATTGCTTTGTTAAGTGGGTGGCTGGATCAGTGGTGGCAGGAAGGCTACGCAACTTTCGGCTAAACTTTCAAGCGAGTTCGCTCGATCATGATTGGTTAAGGGGCGTTCCCATATTCGTATCCCCCACCTAACCAAAAAGGGTCCTCATGATGGTCAAAGGTACTGAGGAGTGATTCCCAGGTTGCTCCACCAAATACATCAAGCATCGCAGCATCGTCATCTCTGAACATGCTATTTTGGAAGTTGTCAGTCGTATGAATATTAGCGCTGTCAGCCGGCTGCTGTTGAGACATCGGAGTGGACGTGAAATCCATCGTATTGTCAAGTATCTGCGGTGATGATGGAGTTCGATGACGTGATCCTTGGCTCCAACTCTGGACTATGGACCGTGGTGGTGAGCTTGGAGGAACTAGGTGCTCGGAGATCGAGGATTCGTCAAAATATGGAGCTGTTAGGGGCGCAGAACTGTGAGGAGCATATGTTGGTGGCGGCTTATCCAGGGATTTAGTCTTGCGTCGTTTGGCTTGATGAGCGCTTGCTAGAGGATCGTCTTCTGCACCTCGTTGGGATCCCGTCGTTCGGTCTAACGATGGTGCCATTGGATTTTCGCTAGGCTGCAGGGCACCTCGGGACGTGGAATGACTGCTTTCGTATACTTTCATCAAGTCAGCTAGAACCGTACGGCAATGGCTTGCCGCAGGCCAGCGATCGGACATGGTAAGTAGGATATCGAGACACCGCGAGATTTCCCTGCGCAGAAGATCAGTATATTACACATGGTCTCGATTAGAATATAGAAGATAGGGGTACCCACAACTTGGCTTTCGAAAATGCGTATAGTTGAAGCTGACAAGCAAATACAATGATCAAACCTGACATCCAAGCAGCAGATAGATAGCCAGGCCAGAACAAGGCATAGTCATCTTTCCGATGCTTTCCCAGGGTGCTAATGATATCTCTTGCAACACCAATGCAAGTCTGTAAAGAGGAAGAGAATTCGGGGGTCAATGTCTCGAGAGATAGCCATGGCCTGTTAACGAGTAGGACTGACTGTAGATGCAGAATGGTGAAGAAGCCGCCAAGGTCAAATTTAGCCCGGACATCTTTCATTGGACTTTCTGGAATCTCCATTGAGGTCTGCGGTTGGCCGTAGAGCGCTGCGTATTCTTGTAATGGTAAAGGTAAAGAGTTCCACCATTTGCTGACATCAGCCTTCAGGAACATTACTGCTTTCGGTTCCAAAGAACGGACGTGAATAGACTTATGGAAAAGTTCAAGTGCCTGACCGGTAAGCTTCGAACATTCTGCAAGATGACCAAGTGCTGCTTGGCGGGTTTGCCTCCGCTGTGCTAGATTGATGGCATCGTCGTCATCACGGCACGTCTCTCGATCTTCCATTGGCAGCTTTGAAGGTTCATCAACAACAGCGTAGGAGCTGTCGCTTGAATGGCGCTCTGTTGTATGAACCTCAGACCATGCCAGAGAACATACATCGATATCAGTATCTTGAATCCCTAAAGGATGGCCAAGAGCTTGTGAAAGATAGCGGTCGAGCACATATGCGCACCAGAACACCCGTTTTCGAATAATACAATCATCCATAGATAGTGCCGAATAACGGGCAGGGCATCGATGAAGACCGGCGAGAAAAATCGACCGAGATAACATTCCGCCAACCATTGACGCGGCGCGAAGTGACATGCGGGCGACGAACAATAACTGGGCTGCGAAGAGTGCCTGTATAGCAACCATGTCTCTCCGCATAGCTAGTTTGGGTAAGAAAGGCAGGAGATCTTCTTGATTTGTGATTGTGAAGTCCTTCGGAAGAGAGCCTCCATCGAGTTTTGCAAGATTGAAGATACATTGAAGGATTACGGTAAGGGCAAGGTCGTCGGGAGGGCTAGAACGCGACAGTCTCTCATTCTTGTATATACGGTCCATCTCTAACATCAAAGAAGGTCCATGGATAAATGGAAAAAATGTATGCCAGGTTTGAAAGTACTGCGATGGGAGGCTCCCCAGCTTCGAAATATCGTACGGCAAGTGTTGGCTCGCCTGGGGGAGCCCATCACGATGTCCATCAGTTCCTTCATCTCCGACGATGCATTCTTCAGGCGATGGTTGATCATCTTGTCGATGAAGACGAGTATTGACACGCGCTGACGCGAATGCCCGTCGGACCGTGTTCACAAAGTAGATGCCGCTTGAGCTTCCCACAAATTGGCTTTTCCCATCGCGAGAGGCTCGTAAGGTCCCAACTTCGTGTGAAGAGCGAGGAAATGAATTAGACTCAGACATCGCCTGAAGATTGGAGGAGAGGAGTTTCTGAGATGGACGTCTCATGAACTAGTCCTGGGGGAAATTCGGCGAAACGGAACCGATGCTCACGCCTAGCTGCTTTGGGGCATTCGTCTTTCACGACCAGCACTTCATCAAGAGAAAGCTACAGAACTTCACAGAAAGGATGACTGTGGTAAGTCGCCAACCATGTTGAGAGGTCAGCTCGGCTAGGGCTGTATCAGGCTGCACGAGACTTACTATATGCGACCCCGCCGCCACTATCATACACAGCCCACTTCCACCAACCTCACCTATTCTACAACCATCGCCCAATCTCGCCTCTAACTCTCAAAAGTAAACAGTTGTCATCAAGCTATGGGGTGGTATACTCCATGGAGCCCTTATCGCGACATTCTGAAAGAGGGCAACACCCTTCGCTACCTTCCTCGGGAGATCCGGGACACCATCTACGAGATAGCCTCGTGGCCAGGTGACGAGGACAGAGGTTGCATCAACTACATTACCGTCCCAGACGTTATTCAGGGCATGTTTGAAACGCCTCATTTCGTGCCCAGATGGTGCAACATCAATCAACAATTCCGAGACGAGGCAACGCCATGCTTCATAAAGACCTGCCATTTCACGATGCATTCGATCGAAGCCATACATAATCTTACGAAATGGCTTTACACCTTCCCCACCAACGAAGGATTTATTTGTGTCCGCGAACTGACTTTCTCTGGATTCTCCTTTACGAGATCTACTTGGCTTTTGGCCCTTGATCTGATCCTGCGCTGCGAAGGCCTTAGGTATCTGGACGCGGTTTTCAACTTACAAGACCTTTTCACCAACCGCAAATTACAGCCGATACCGCGGTCTCTTGTGGACATTGTGGAAATCTATCGTCTACACGAAGTCCTGGATTTGGAGAATTTGCTCATACTGGAGCTGAATGCGGACAATACCGGTGGTAAAGATAAGGAGGCTCGGACACGTAGGGAAATATGCAGGCAGGTGCAATGGTGGATTCATGACGAATTGAAGAAAAGAAAGAAGAATCGAAGATTCGGACTCTTTACGGGGAAATACTTATTTGATTCTCCAAACTTACCGGATGAACGGAAAAAGCTTGGCTGGAAGCCGAAGGAAGGGGAATGGAGACACTAACAGTCAACTGCTGCATCAAACATCAAACGACACAATGAATCCTTCTAAAGGGCTGCGCAAATGCGGAAGGGGAGGAACGAGCGAGTACTAGGCGGATACTGGGCGACAGATCTCTGAAGGCTGGGCAATCCAAAACGCTGACCGATATATTCTGTATTCACGGGTCTCTTCTGCTTCCTCGGAAATAGAATAAGTTGGTAAAATCCAACCACGCCTAAGCCGTGATTATACTTAAGGCCCTCATTATCAAGTATGGTGACGAAAATTTTGTACGAGATCCTGAATATGAGCTTTAGGACAGGAAAATAGATAGGAAAATGTATGCGTATGCAGATGTAGATGCTTTAGACATTAAGCTAGAACCACCCTACAAAACTAAATTAATCTCACAAATATTCCCAAATGCCGTGCCGACTTTGGGAAGCGACGTGAATGAATCTGACCTCTTTGAGACGATCCGATCCTAGTACGTTGGCAGTTGACGTATTTCGGCATATGATGCTTCCACCGGCGTCCAGATCCACCTGGAAATGCCAACTAGCGTCACCGGCTGTCCACTAATTCACTATTTTTGACCACAAAATTAACTCCCTGTATCCCACTCCCGTTTTTCACCCTCCACCACAATATCACTACGACAAACCCACACCGCAACTACAACCACCACAACAAAATAATGGCCAGGTAAGTGTCTCTCCCAAATATCCCCACAACTCTCCCATCCAATCTAACAACCCTCCAGAACGATTCCCCCAGATATACCGCACATCCCCCTGAGCTTCCGCAACTACGACATGCTCACATCCAACCCCTCCTTCAACCCGACCTACTTCGTCGAGCGCGACGGCGTATTCGTCCCGTCGAAGCGCCCATGGCGCAAGAATCCTGATCAGCCCAAATTAGAGAAGGTGAAGACACGGAAGCTGGTTGTTGCGATTCCGGTGGCGTTTTATAAGGGGCCGGACGGGAAGATGCTGCCGGGAAGGCATTGGAAGGGGATGCCGAGAGCGCAGTGGAAGATGAGGGGAAGAAGGGTTAGGTTTGTTAAGAGGAGAGGGGAGAAGTATGAAGAGGAGAAGCAGAAGGCTAAGCAGAAGGCTAAGGAGAAGGCTAGGGAGAAGACCAAAGAGAAGAACAAGAAGCAGAAGGAGGCAGTGGTACAAGAAGAAGTAGAGATTGTTGATGTAGAAGAAGAAGAAAACGAAGAGCAAGCGGCCGTTGACATGCCTGCTTTGGTCATAGAAGACAACGAGAACAACAGCTGGGAAGACGAAGAGCCGTCTCTATCTCCAGAGCAGGTCATTCCAACGAAACGATCAAACCCCTTCCGTGGGGCTGATGACTCCGACACCGAATTTGTACCGAACAAGAAGAAGAAGAAAATACCGGTTTCACATGCGACAAAAGTGCGGAAACAGCCTCCAAGGAATGCAGCAGCGAAGGATCCAGCGACGGCAAATCCAGGAGGGCCGAACCCAGCAACGACAAACCCAGCAACGGCGGCAAACCCAACGAAGACGAACCTAACATCAAAGAAAACCACGACGAAGACAACGAACGAGAAAGCCGAGGCCAAGAAGCCAAATCAAGAAGCCGCTAGTCTAATCATAGCTATACCAGTAGGTTTTCGAAAGGGAAAAGGCGGTGTCATGGTACCTCGAAGCATCCTAAAAGGGCGCAAAAAGAATCAGCCAAGGCCAAGACGATACGCTAGAATCATAACAGAAGACAAGGAAACGGAAGCAGAAAATGAAAACATGGAAGATGTAGAAGTAGTGGCTGGGGAGAACCGACCGAGTCTAATTGTGGCGATTCCGGTGGGGCCTGGGAAGGAAAAGAAGCGCAAGGCTAGGATTGTGAGAGAGGAAGATGGAGAGCTTGAAGTTACGGATGAAGTGCAGAAGGAGCGTGAGGCTTTGGTGCCTGAGACTTATGATCGGGCGGAGTTTCTGGAGAATTTGAATTCGCTTTTGGAGTAGATGGTCCGATCGCGTAAAGTAGAGTAGAGACGATGGCAGTAGTGAAGCCTACTTGAGATATATTCGTATTCTAGAAAGAAGTTTCGGAAATTAGACTTGAAGGTTCAAAGACTGGTGAGGGTGGCAGTCGATAGACCCGAGCTATCGATGGAAAAAAGAGGATCTAGGAAGGGTTAGGCGTTATTTTAACTTCACATTGTTCCCTTGAGTACCGCCAACCCCGTCAAACCTCCAATCAGCGAAGAAGAATTCCATCTTATCATTCCGGCTCTTAATCGCATTCATATACTAAAGCTTTTGTCTAAGTAATGTGCGACTTCAAAAATGAATGGATATAAGAGAACGGTAGGCTACCGTCACGTGAGTGCTCCCAATCAAGCAAAGTCTGAATTTTCAAAAGCAGATGGGAACGATGAAGTCAAAGGGCGACGAGCTACGAATTGTAGATACCTTTCCGAGTCAAAACTTGACATGGCAACTCCAAGAAGTCATCACGGCGTGGTTCCAGTAATGGCTCCGCCTAGGTTTCCGTTGAGGTTTCCACTAACAAACACAACCAGCACTGCAGCGTAACTGACCAGTTGGGATTAGTCACCATCCGTACTGCCCCTCGAATGCGAAGTGTGTAAGGTGTGAAGTTGAACATAGACGCTGAATAAATGGGACGACTTACGCTGCAGTCGCGGCAAACACTTCCGCTCGTCTACCATTCGTGAGCAGCCCAACGCTACAAGCAAACAGCGTTGTGAAAGCGGCGATCATGCCCAGCTTTTTCTTGGCGGACTTTACCGCGTAAAGGCTGACGATGGCGCCGATAAGGAGTACAGCAGCCAGAAAAGTGCTCAAAAAGGAAACAAAGCGGGCAATATAGTAGTCGGACGTGTAAGCAAGGTTGCCTTGACCTGTTCGTGTCTGAATACCTCATGAGTATCCGGCAGTGAAAGTCAATGCATATCATGGAGGAATGAAGACATACATGAAAGAGAAAGGCAAGATGGTCTTGCACGAACATCGTTAGTCTATCTTGTTCCTCCAGCACTCGAAGCGCTACGAGGTCATCTGGATCATCGTATAAATTCGCGCTATGACCACCCAGGGTGGGAAAGCTGCGTGGGGAAGTCGGATTGCCGTTGAAGAAGTGCCAGCGAAATGCCTTCAAAGTCCGCTTTGTCGGTGGCGATAAAGATGCGAGGGTGCTCTCGAAGAAAATCGCCTCTCCTATTAAAGTTAGAATGACTGCAAGGCGGACTTTCCTCCGGTCCCATAGGCTACAAGACGTTCGTACTGTATTCTCTGAGAGTAGACCGAATGTTTTCGGCTAATAGCTTTCTTTCCTTTTGCCTTGCATCTATCGCCGTGGCTGCGCAGAAGTCCGCCCAGTTACGAGAGCATTGCTTTGATTGGATGTCTCGATGCAGCTCCTGTTCATCAAGCCTGTCCTGCTCGGCCTGGAGCTCCGCGAGCTCGCTTTGCATGTGGAGTAGATTGCGAGCAGCCAGTCGATTATATCGTTTAAATATAGCTGTCGTCTTGTCTCGGTCGCTAGCGATGAACGCTGCTAGAGAAGGGAATCCTGAAAGGTAACGCGGGCTCGAAGGAGAGGTTTCGACGTCCATTGTTTGGTTTGGCATGAGAAATTCCAGGAATCAGGCCACTATGAAACGTTAAAGTTCAGACTCTTCACCGGTCAAGGCGATTGTGCAGGTTGATCTACAGCAACAGCCCATCCCCAACGACCCTCCCCGTCGCCGGAGTTGTCAGTGCGCAGGCCGCGGTGTCAGCGTGAGATTCGATTGGAAGGATCTAAATCACATGACTGTCAGTTCATGCGAGGTCTGAGCGGCGTTATGCAGACTGAATGCCAATATCTACACTATGGCGTTTCTTATGGGCGCTCATTGGAAGGATTCCGGTCACGTGCTGAACTTTTGCTGCGGGTTCCTCGCCCTTCTCATGCAAGGCTGAGCACACTGCAGAAAAAAATGACGCTGCTTTCCTCACCATCGCCACCCTCGATTCGGGGCTGGATGTCGGCAGTCGCTCTCTTATCTTTGGCTCGATTAGCTTGTACGATTTCCCGGGTCCCCAAATAATCTCAAGTTCCATGCCCCCAGATGAGGAGCCCTTTCACTTAAGAACTAGGGACCTCAATGAGTTTTCTGTGCGACAAATCAGTCATTGTCTCCACGATATTAGCCTTCCAGGCTTTTCAAATTTTCGGGGCTCTTGCACGATTCTCGTTCTTCCTTTGGCTGTAATTAAGCAACTTGAGTTTACAAGCAGTTCTCTGTCATGTGCTTCTTCGACCAGCATCGATTTGTCTGTGGAGACTGGAAATGGGGACACTTTCGCCAGCATTGCAATCGAGAGTATAGAACTGGTGAGACATGTGGTATGAAACTGATCATGCAGACGGTCTCGGTTGATCAGAAATGCAAGTTGTGCGAGAAGATCGATGCCAAGATGCGGCGACGAGCAGCGGAGGTCGAGCGCGTCAATCGATGGCAACGCGAGGGAGGCAAGTTCCGTGCTTCAATTGACAAATCCATGGAAGTACTTCAAGGCCTTGACACAGAGATCGATGAGCTGGGCTGTGAGCGAAACAGGAGGCTGCAGGGAATTGGAAGCCACTGGTAAGTCTAGTTCTCCTCTGGTGCAAATCATGCAGTCGTTTTCTGAACGACTCTGTAGGGACAGTGCTGAGAGTTACGAACCTCAACCAGATGACGATACAAGCTTTCGCATTATCGCTAAAACGAAGAGCCGCAAGGGCCTACCAATCACATTTGAGAGCATCCCGGGCCCCGCAACTGTCATGTCTAGTCCTGACACTGGATCGGAGGATAATGCGATATCTCTCGAGTTGGCGCTGAAGCTTGGCCTTGAGATTGACTACTCTGTTGTAAAGAGCTTTAGCTTGGCTAGTGGAAAGATTGTTCAGTGCCTTGGCCGAGTGCAGTCATTATGTGGCTTCGGTACCGAGTCGCATTCCGAGCCGGCTGGTTTGTTGTGCTCATTCTTCGTCTTTCCAATTCTCGCTTCCCCGCTCATGATGTGCCGAAGTTTTCTTGAGAGGACGCAAACGTTGAAGCAACACCAGAATAGACTAGTGAGACTTGTAAAGTCAGTTCTAGTAGCGCCTCGAATTAGAACTTTTGGGGAAGGGTTGAAACGAATGCCGTGCTCCGTAGATGGGGAGGATGTTGAGGTGCTGCCAGATAGTGGCTCCGAGGTGGATTTGATGTCGGAAGCATATGCTCGAAAAAGAGGATTTGCGATTAAGCCGAACCAGACGACCGTCATGTTTGCGGATGGTAGTACCGGCGAAACTTGCGGATCGGTCACCGCTCAGCTGACCATTGGTTCCAATGGGGAGAGAGTATCCGGCAGGACCGCAGAGGACAACGCAAGCCAGACCGATCGAATTGACTCTGGAACTGTCCATGCTGAAGGCAACGAGACGGAGCAAGATGAGTCAGAGAATTCTGCGGTAACGGCGGAATCACCTAGACGATATCGAATGGTAATCGAAACCGAATTTTACCTTCTGAAGAGCCTGACCGTCGATGTTCTCATTGGTGAAGATTCTCTGGAGTCCTTGCAGGCTTATGAACACCACTGGCAGAACCTTGCTGAGCGACAGGATGATACCAATCATATATCAGCATTCAACCGTATTGTCTTACTCAGTACAGTGGAACAAAAGCTGAGGGGAATTTCGCGTCGTTGGGTCACCCGTCGGTCTGGCCAATCTATTACCAGTAAGTGTTTTCGTGTGCGAGCAGAAGAAAGTCCTAACCCTTTAAATAGCGTCGACCACCGAGTTTGAAAGATATCTTGATGAGGCGGATCAAAGCGAAAATTCACGTCGAGAGGTTGAGAGAGCGCGGTGGAAGACTCTACTGTCCGAAGACCGAATAATTGCCGAAGAAGAGGAAGCGACGCGACAGAGACAGTATGACGAATACAGAACCTTCCTTATGCATGAATTCGAAAGGCCGGGGAGAAGATCTGGTCAATGAATGAGGTTGGAGTAAATGACAAGACGGGAAATACATGACTTTTGCGATGCTTCATTTCGATAAACAATGCTTACAGAATTTAACTCATAAATCATCTCATGCTCCTTTAGAATGCTCACATACACCTCCCATATGCAAAATCCCAAACGCTTCAATATGATCGATCCCAACTCACCGTTGTGCAATTCAAAGCCAAATTTGTCGTATACATGGCTCTTGGCACACAGAAGGTGTGGTGACCCTGGCATGAAACGCCATGTGCCATTTATCCCCATCTCTTCTCACTGACACACTTCCGGGAGCGATCAATCCTCAATAAAGGTGTTTTGACCCGCTGGTAGGGGCTGCCATTTCGCTGCTCGTGGCGTACTTGAACTCGTAGCTTGGCAGTCCTACGCATCCAGACCTAAAGGGAAGGAAGTAGCTACTCTCATCTGCCCGTACGATAGCTGGCGCTTCCACCAAAGGGTCATCTTGTCCTGTTCGATCTAAAATGTGGATCGGTGGACCGACTGGGGTGACAGCATCCGCCTCCATCCTCTGTAGAAGAATGGGAGCGTCAACTTGCGCAGGATCACTATATCCGCATTCGCCACCATATCCATGATTGTTTTCATCCACTTTGTACGCTATATATATAACCGTTGTGTTTGAATAATGCTGGATCTGGGAAGTTCGCTCGCAAACCTTCTTGAAACGGAGGCGATCCCGAAGGCTGGTCGAGATGTGGTGTAGGTCCTTTACGATGAAGCCGTACTGTCACTATAACAGCGCAGATGATAGCTACTATCACAAGAAATGCGATGAGGATGACAACAAGCCATCTCAAGGATGCGCTGCGGCGGTTTCGATTCTGATCCTTCCTCGCCGTCTGAACACGGGGTATCTTGCCTCGAAACCAGACATTCCCCAACTAAGCAGCGGTTGAATCCGACGGCTTTCTCACACTACTCTCGTCTTCTTTCCAGGGGCGAATGTGGCGACATGAGCTTCAAACATCAGGACGAAGGAGATGATGAGGGCCTGAGCGGCGCCTTATCGATTTTGGGGGAATAAGGTTGACCAGATGTTGGGAATGGAATCCTGTGAGGTGTCATGGCCGAATTGGGTCATGGTGATGCTTCAAAGTGTAAGACTTCTTCAGAGATGTTGGATTAGTGTCGCAGGTGTCGCAAGAAAAATGCACCTAGGTAAGTTTAGACATGCAGGTCCGTATTCTAGAGGCGCCAAGCCTGAAGCCACGTGCAGCACGGGCCACCTCCACATCTCGAAAGTGATATCCACTTACCCTGGTACACAACCATCAACAGCTAAAGAAAAGAGCTACAGGATACAGCCAAGAAAGCCCGTCTCGATGCTAGAGCTTCTAAGGAACCTCGAATGGAAGAAATATTCAGGATTAGGGCATGCCTCCATGTTGCCTTTCACCATTCGCGCAGCTCGGCGTTCACCATGTTTATCTTGCCTATTTCAAAGGGTGAATATGTTTTTCACATCTGCGCTTAGTAGATAATCCGTTGCTCTCTTATTTTTGATTTAAATTTTGACGTGCGATCATCATCAACCCTTCTGCTATATTTTCATCTGACTTTTGGGTACACAAAAGCCGAGTGTGATCATTGCGCGATCTCGTGTGTGTTTTAATTTATTAGTCCATCACTTTTGGGATGGAAATGACAACGATACTGCAAGCTTGTCTACCCTTCGGCGAGGAAGATTATGGATTTACGGCCCCTTTTATCTTTCAAACGGTCGGTAGAAGTTTTCTTGCGTTCATCCTGTTGTGGTATTTCTTGGGTTTGTTTTATGCGGCATGAAAGGGACCAAAAAATTGGAACACATGAGATAAGTAGGTGGCTGGGTAAGTGATTTCCAGGTTGAGAGGACTATGATGACAGAGCAGATTAAGCCTACTATTGCTTCTATCTGTTGTAATGTCCGGATCTTTGTCTTACAAAGCTTGGCCTCCTCGGTCACAAGCTGTCACGTAGCGATTTCCCAGAATCCATTTAAACCGAAGAACAAGGTGAATAACGACATAATCCGACCCTAGAGTGGAAAAACCAATACCATGGGCCAAGTTTTTCAAAACCAAAAGAAGGTAGAGACGCTTTAAACTAGCCTACACAAAGCTATATGTTGAAGATAAACCCAATACTCCCGTATCTAGCCATTAAATACCACGCCCTATATTCTGGTCCTTTCGTAATCATACCCAAGTGAAGGTCATCACCGTTCTCGATACTTCTGGAGAGATCGTTTCATGCAGTGAGCGCTTTGTTCCATGAACTTGGCATTTATACATGTCCGAGCTGATGAGTTGTGCTTTTTCTCGATGCCACAAGATTTGGCCACAACACTATGCAAACTGTGCCCACGAAATTCACACAGTGAGGTGTGCGTTCTTGAAGAAGAGTTTGGTTAAGCTCAACCACGCGTGCGCGGTGATTGTATTTAAAGCTCTCGTTTATGGTTGATTTCACTGAATGATGTAATGGTGTTTCTTTGAAACTGCGTTGAGTTCTCGTTGGTTAGATGTGCGTTCTTGGAAACCATGATGTTCAAAAGTCTACCACAAGCTTAAACCGTTATCTAACAAGGCTCTTAGAAAGCTCAGAGTAGCTCAATAAATGTAGCATAGCCTCAGCCGTTTGCTGTGAGCGCACTCCAGATGCTTGAGCTTTGTGGCGCTGTATTTGTACAATGAGCATTCACTGTAAGTTGGCAGGAGGCATCAGGGTCAGGCTGCGTTAATTGTATCGTTCTTTTTTGGAGACTTCTGCTTCTCATTTCAAGACCTGATCGTAATTAAAGCTGGTATAGAAACGTTTGTTGGATATAATCTATGCTACGAACATACCATGACTGGGTCTCGCACAAGTCTTATGCTAGGACATGGCGTGGATTCCACCATTTCTATCCTACTTACATTTGCACTCGAAACTTTATAATACTTTAGAAGTAATATCCTTGCTACGCTCGAGATTTACGGCGCGGATGGTTGAAAGACTGGAGAGGTTTGATCAGTTCTATTTTAACATGTCAGCAGCACATCACCATTATTATTCTCAGATGACATAAACGAAGGTAAAGGCAGCTAGCTGTATTAGGAACTAAGAAATAGAGTTGTAAAAGAGAGTATGAGTTTTCGAAGTACCCTAGAATGAGTTATATGTTGAATATAAACCCATCCTTCACACCTCGCTATCGCCATCTACAAGGGTCCCTTTTCCATTACCACATTTCGTTGAAGTACAAGCACTTCTTAGCATTGGATTGAAACGGATCCAAAAAGCACAGAGTGGCAGGTGGAGTCTGGAATGTTGAATGATCCACCTTCACAATTGGTGCCAGACCAAGTTTTTGTGTCGCAGCCGCTGAGAGCTGTCAGCCTCGATAGCAGCATGATTAAAAGGTAACTAACCTTCCGACTACGCTGATTGAGCGTGCATTGGAGACTTGTATGCATCGAAATGCACCAGAGCCGGAAATAGTGAAAGAAGTGCTGGCTCCGGAGCAGTTGTCGCCCGTGTAGACAGTAGGAATTGATTCGATTGCAGCTGCGCGGTTTTCTAATGGAGTCGCTGCGGCGAGGGCATTGAGAGCGCCCAGAAGGGTGAAGATAGCGATGTTGTTAAAGACGTGCATATTTGAGGAAATATATCAGATATACCAAGAATGAAAAGTGGCTTGATAATGAAGTGTTGGTGATGGGAAAGATTGTTGCACTCTTGGGGATTGACGAAGACTTTATATATTTCATTGATCATACTCACCACAACGACAAATGCAGTCTTAGTCCATTGAATTCCTCTATTCTATTCGTAGATGTTCAGGCATCCAAATGACTCTGTGAAACCTGGCATTCCTTCCCAATGAGACAACTCTACGCGCCCCCATTTCCTGTCTAGGAATCACCACACAGAGTTGTAAACCTTCTCAGTCATCTTTTAGACTAATTAGAGCATGATGGGATTCTCATTCTACCCACACTACATATTTCCGGTGATGAAGGATGCAAAATTTCGCCCGTGCATTTTCTTGTTGCAGATCTGTACCATTTAAAGCAAACGCTGGCATTAGTTCTATGAAAAGGCCTCAAGACAGATACTCAGCAAATATGCACTACGGCACTAACACGAGTTATTATCATGTAAAAAGTATTTTCAGTACATATGCTACCGTATGATCAAAATAGGGGCGGTGCCGACCGGATATATCGTTGGCTGGAAGAACTTTTGCTTACAAATGGTTTGTATTTCCGCCTCTGAAATCATTTTTATATCGCTGACTGTGTAGGTCGAGCTCATGCCTAAATGAGGTTCCTCCACAGTTTTCCGCGATATATTTTATAGGTGGGGGCCAGATGTTGGAATACACACGTGACACGGACGTAGCAAGATTTACTGCTTGCCTAGAGAACTGGTTGGCAAGAAACTCTAAACTGCGCTAAGGCTCTGTAAGTATATAATGCTGACTCCAGATTCTTTTCACCTTGGCGCCCTCAAACATACTCTTTACGAAACCGTTTTTCACCTCCGATCGGACACGAGCTCTAGCGCTGCCGATAATACATGGAATTGCTTAATATATTTCCGATCCAATTAGCTACATAAATTTTTTTCAAATCACGTTTATAACGAACGAAGACAGACATTCGATGAGGCTGCTCAATAAGTAATACTAAAGTCGTAATTTTCAGCCATTGGGTTGGGTAAAATGAAATTCATCATAAATGAAAGATTTCAATATCATCACCGCTTTCGCGTGGTTACTAAGTTGTTCTGTCAACACTTGGTAAGGTTCTCCACACCCTAAGCGGGACTATGGCCAATAATATATTGAGCTTTTTCTTGCCCGATCGGAGGTGAAATGCGGTGTAAAGTCGTACGACGAACTCGTCTGCACAGCCCAAAAAGGGTAGAGGTAGCCTTGCAAGAAAGTTACCTCTACCCCGTGACCGTATTGAGAGATCTGACCGGTTGAATATCATTGCAGGGGAGGCTTCCCTAATCTGCAATACCTGAGCATTATATTTCTACTCTACTCTCACCGATTTTCTGCTCAAGGCTGAAGCCTAGATCCAGTGCAAGGATCTCTCTCGGAGTTTGATCTGCAGGTAAGCAGAGCCGGCGATGCCTCAGGGGTAAGGCTGAACCCCAGGCTGGCGGATCGGCAACCTTGCTCCTGCATATACGTTGAGTAAGCGAGGAAACAGTCCATATCACATGAGAGTCTAACCTGCGCTTGACTACAGCTACTCAAGGTTGATTCTCATTAGAAGTAACACGGCCCCACAGTCTTTATGGAAATCTATGCTGTAGTACTTATATGTTGTTTCTGTCCGCTGTTGAAACTTGCAACAAACCCTAATTCGTGACACGTGTGCCATACTTCTTCGTTTCTGACGAGGACTCATGACGGGTTCTTGTTTGCTTACATTCCACTGGCAGGTAGTCAAATGACCAGGCATTTCAGTGTATATATTCTCGCAGAATCTCCAGCCAAAAGCTCTCTAGGTCAGCAACGTCAAGAGAGCTTCAAAGAACTATCAATATTGGACAGTTACTCCGGACTCTCTAGCTAGCCACTTGGCGACTAGAGACGTGGCTATCCGCACCTTCGTGAACAACATATGAGCTTAGTATCTGGCATCACAGAATACTGAACACATCACCATGTGTCCAGCTCAGCATACTTTCTCTCGTTTGGCTAACTATAGTAATCCATGATTTTCCTAGAGGCATAAAGATGATCTTCTCATCAATATACTTTATATTTTCCTGCTCTGTTGTCGGACAAAGATCTAGTCTCTTGTATATACTCTGAAACATTGACGAAGAATGCATCACTAGAGTCTTTATAGGGATGTCTCACTCATAGTATATGTTTGTCCAAACAATCTATTCAGTCCACACTTATACTTGATTATTTCATTGAACTTCCACAATGTGCCGTCATGTTAGCAGATCTAAGACACCATGGCTTGTACGGTCTCAGAGACGCGCCAAACCCAACAAAGGATCCAAACACATAAAAATGTTTCTGAAAATTATATCTTCACAATTTATACAGAATGCTTCCCGGCATACTAGTACATTGTGTATAAACTATCTTCAAGGTCGAAAACTGAGTGGTCTTACCCGGCGCAACCTTAACAATTCACCATCCCATCTCCCGCCCATATCCACTGGTGAATGCCTGTCCCAGACCTACACGTGAATCCAGCTTCTTCACAAACGTGGCTAGCCAGGTCATCCGCACAAAAGACACAACATGCGGGATAACACGACGATTTTAACGGAATCACAGGTGCCGTCACTCCGAAAAACCACGATATGAACTGAGGTCCATCGCGACGTTCAAACCACAATTTTTCCTCGCACCACTGCAACCACTACTGCTTTCGCGAACCACCTTGCATGGTTGCCCACCGTAGTACCCACAACAACCGTCATACCACCAACTTACCACTACAACATAACCACACAGAATCCAACAAGATGCCACCAAAGTAAGCTCACTCCAGCTCTTTCTACTCCGCATCCCCTGGGCAACAAATCTTCTTTCCCTACATCCAAGATGATGTATACTAACATAAACTAGAATCCCAGCAGCTGCAGAGCAGCAAAATACAAAAAATCAACCTTCCACCACCGAACAATCCGGCAAGCGGAAGCGCGATGAGCCCTCATCCTCATCCGCCGCTCCCGCCACTTCAACAGGTGACGCAGAGTCTCTTCCAGATGCGCCCCCGGCTCGCAAAGTCAAAGCTCCTGTAAAGAGGAGCAAGAAATCAAAGGCAGAGGAAGGTCCAGCAGAGCCTACCCCGACAATAGCATCCGCCTCCACTGCCCAGAATCCGAATGCCGAGCATGAGGATAATGCTCAAGAGGTCACGGGCCCAGCTCCGAAAAAGGCCAAGCCTAACCCAGCTGCTCCTAGCAGGAAAGGAAAGGGAAAGGCGACTGGCGATGGGACTATTGGAGAAGATGGCGGTGTTGGGAACGGCGCTGTTACTGCTTCAACGTCGGCGGCTGCTCCGGCGAAGAAGGCTAGAGGCAAAAGCAAGAAAGCTGTTGCAGGAAATGCTAATGATGAGCCTCCTGCTGCGAACAACGATGCCGAAAACGCACAGCCAGCGCCCACAACAACTCCCGCGGCGGCTAAAAAAGGGAAAGGCAAGAAAGCAGCCGTCGTCAGCAACACCAACATCGCCTCAGGTGCTGGTGCTACATCCTCTGATGCCAAAAATGGCGCTGGAACAACTCAGGTCACCTCTGAATCCTCTGTGAGAGACACCCTTACCAAGCTCCATAACAAGAACCTTCATGCCTTATGCGAAGCAAAATGCATCAAGCTCGCCAAGTCCAGCAACAAGAGCAAACTCCTTGACTCTTTGGAGGGCGCTGGAGTGACGGTGCAGGAGGCTACTGATGCAGTTGCGGCTCAAAAACAGGAGGCTGCGGATGCGAGGGCTGAACGAGCGCAGGCTAGTGAGCAAGCTGCGAATGATGCCGGAGCGGGCCCGTCAACAGCACCAGCAGCTACTACGAAGCCCACTCGTGGTAAAGGCGGAAAGAAAAGTGTCTCTGTCGCTGGAGACTCAGCAGCAGCCAGCAAAGTAGATCACCAGGTTACGAACGATGCCGCAGTCAGTTCGTCGACAGCAACTACAGCCACCGCGAGGAAGCCTCGTAGTAGAGGTGGCAAGAAGAGCGCTTCTGTAGTGGGAGATTCGGACACAGAGAGCAACCCGGTGCCTCAGACTCAAGGGATTGCGACGGGTTCAGGTGTTCGTCCGGAAGCTCCGCTGAGGAGAACAAGAAGCCAGAGTCGTGAATTGAGTGCCGAGCCTTCGCCAGCTGATCAACCTGCACTGGCTCCAACCTCGGAGAGCGACACTGAGCCGAAGAAAAAAGGGAAGGGAAAGGCTCCAGCTCGACCACGATCCACATCACGATCTCGAGGTCAAGGAAAGAAGAAGAGATCCAATGAGGCGAGCGATGGCGAAGGATCAGACAGTGGCAGTGATAGAGGCAGGAAAGGGAAGGGAAAGGGCAAGAAAGTGCGTGCTAGAATCATCAAATACCTATCTTGCGACATTGATTAACATCCTAACTCCACAGGCTGCCCGATTTCTCGATCCTATCGTTGAGATGACAGAGATTAGTATATTGCAATCACCCGTACGCCCTCAGCAAGATGCTCAACAAGCATCGACAAGTGCGCGTGTCCAAACACAACCAGTACCTATCGATGTGTCTCCAATTCGTATCGATGTCGCCGCCAGCCCAGTGGATGAAGAGGGCAACATTCACATGGATCAAGCGCATGAAGAGGACGAGGACCAGGAAGCTCCCGATAGCAACGAAGATTCTCCTGCTAGACGCGAATCATCCCCAGAGGTCAATGCTGGTGGACATCCATTATTTGGAGGAAAAGGTCCTCAAGCTTTTGAGGTCTACGAGCAGCAATGGGAGGAAGACCAGCGAAACCTGTCGCCGATTCGAGACTTTGGAGACTCCCAGGATGAAAGTGACTGTCGAGATGATAGTCTCGAGCCTTTCCCTGAGTATAATGAGAAGGATCGGCGGATGTTTGGTGGCAAGGGTCCCAAGATGACGAGCTATGGAGATATAGAATCGCCAAGGGACTCAGAACACGATTCAAACCAGATCAGAAGAGCCAGACTGCAAGACGAGGAAATGACGGATGCCGATGGTAATGCGGTCGAATCTCCTCGAGCAGGCGAAGATGGAGACAGCAATGTTTCCACAAGCCGCGAATCGAGTCCCACTCCTATCGGGCATACAACGAAGGCACCTCGGGGTTTACGACAGCTCTACGAGGAGGTCAAAATCAGACCAGCAGACGACGAAGCCGGCAACGACGCTGCAAGTCGAGCGCCGAGTCCCGCCGCCAGACCAAGGAGTCCCTCAGAGATCCAAGCCGATCTCCGGCGCCTGAAACAAAAATTCAGCGCTGTGCAGGCACTTCCTCCACCTCCACCACCATCTCCTCGTTTCCGCCCACATGAAGGTGAGACTTGGGATGACGCACGTCGACGCTGGCATGCCGAGTATCAGAGACGAACAAAAGCAAGCCGGCGGAGTCGAAGAGCGCTTCAGCAAGCGATGGCGAATGGCGAGCCCTTGCCACCAGCTGCTCCCGTTCTTGAACCCCTTCTACCCATGGCAACACCGCCAAATAGTCCTGAGCCAGAGTCGGAATCGGAAGACGTCGAAATGAGCGATGCAAGCATCGCGAGTGATGCGCCTATTATAGAATATGGCTACGAATCCGAAGAGGAGATGGAGATTCCCGACTGGTGTCCCATACTTAAGTGGAACGAAAAGTATAAGATATACGTGGACACTCACTATCACTGGAGGGATATGCAATACACCGTCAACCCCGACAATGGCAAATGTATCCCACCTCAGCGCATGCAAGACCTAGCCCGGCAACTAGAGACGCTGAAGATGAGGATTCATTTCCACCGGCGGGCGATGAAAGACAGGCCTCGAGCAGCGGCCATTCTGCGGCAGACGGTGAAGGAGAACTCTGAAGATCGGAGAGCGCGAAAGAGACTGAGGAGAGCCGGGCTGGAGAAAGTCCCCTTGAGCGGAAGCCATTATCAGAGACGGCTTGCGGACTTCAAGGAGGAATACAACAAGCTGCTTCGAGAGATGCGTCTAGAGGACCAAAAGTGGCGAAATAAGTCGGACGAGAATGACGGGAACTACGACGACGATGGTACCAATGATGAATTCAAAAATGAAATTCAGAAGTTCTACCATAACATGTTCCCGGCGTCGATTGGGCGGGATAGGCCTGGAGAGTTCCAGCCTGAAGACCCTGACGATCGTGTGGTCGAGTCCAGCGACGATGACAAGGAGGAGGATCCTGTGGAGTCCAGCGACAATGAGGGGGATAACACTGTGGGGTCAGACGTGTACTGGGGCCCACAAGACTCCACGTACGAAATGACAGGCCTTCCAGAAGGCTACTCGTTCGACTATGAGCGGGGCAATGGAAGAGGCAGGGGCAGGGGAAGGCCAGCTGGTGGCAATCGCGGCCGCAGGAAGAACCGGGGGAGGGCGGCGGTTGAGGAGGTCGATTCAGCAGATGAGACCGAAGATGACCAGCCAGAGATTGAGGACGAGGACGAGGACGAGGAGTTGTGAGGGTTCCAAGATCTGTGGGCACCGACGAGGAAAAGATTGAAAATCTAGATAGCACTATTTTCCGTTATTTCGTACTTCTCTGGATTAGGAGAGTACCTGTTGTGGGATATACGGGTCCTTGCGAAGGCGTTTGATCTTTTAGTATATAGATGACCATCCAAAGTGTTCCGCTATGTTTTTAGAATGAAGAATCATCGAATGCGATGAATGAAAAGGCGAGAGAGTGTACGTTTGAAAGGTTGGCATTGGTCTAGGTATTACTGCATCTCTGCTGAGAAGCCCATTTATCAAATCTATCTTTCCTCCACCCGCTCTTCCAGGATCTCTTCAGTTCCTTCCCTTGTTTGTTCTTGTACGTTTCAACACCTCTACGAGTGCCAAGCCTGAGGCTACTGCTCAAGTGGCATTTAGTGTCGCCGTTCGCATTGAAGTTTGGGGCAGGTGTGGACGAGTACGAGAACTGTATACACTGATTATTTTCATCGCAAGCGTCCTTGCATGCTTCGAACGACTCGTCCTCTTGCAGAGGTTCGAATTCTGGCTCGACTGCTTTTTCAGGCTTGTCGGCCTTCAAAACTTTGGCCATCTTCCAGGCATGTTCGGGCTTCTTTATCCTCTCGAAATGGATGTTGTATTTGATGTTGGAAAAATCGCTGGACAGGTTATCCCAATCATCTCGCGGTTCGGTAAGGTCTTCAGACCGTATGAACCGCTTCCACAAATCTTCGAAAGTAAGAGGATCTTCAATGTGGAGATACTCTTCTCTCTCGCGCTCGAACCTCCATATGGCACTAGCTTCCTCAGGCCGTACATGATGTAGGGCAATCACGGACTGGCACCAAACATCCGAGCCGTAAGGCACCGTCGTTGGTTTCATTCCGCTTAGTAGAGGGTAAGCACCTGTGATGTTCAAATCGATCTCGTCATGCAATGCCGCCGCTACCACGTAGTCACCGAACCACATGTCGCCTATGCGTGGATCCCAGGTATTGATCGCACCTTGCCGTTCAACAAGTAATTTATGCATTGCTCCTCCAGAAATAATGAATCCACTTCCGCCATGGCCAAATGGGTATGTCTCTCCTCGGTCCTTGGAATGTGGATTCTGCGTGGGATTGCCGAAATAGTACGGCGTCCTTGGATCATAATGACCCAACCATGACATGAGGTTTGACCTCACGAGATACGTGTCAGTCTCAATGAACACGTACCACTCCTTCTCTGGCCTCAATTCCCACGCCCGCTCCAGCATGTGCAGAAACTTGTACTTATCCAACGCCCACGCCGCATTGTGTCCTTTTGTTCGCCAATCCGGATTAGGATCCTTCTCCTCCTTGAGTAAACGTACATCTAAGCCTAGCCTAGCGTATTCTTGTTGTCTGCGGTAAATATCGAAGTCGGTGTTATTCGCCATTTCTGTGGGGTCGAATCGTGAGAGAACATCGTGAAGGTGGAAGCCACCAATGTCTTGTTCGAGATCTGAGAAGAGGAGGAGCGTATTGAAATACTTTGGGTCGGTGAGGAGGAGAAGTGGGGGAAGCTTGTCATAAGCTTCTGTGGCTCCGGTCTTGATGGAGACGATGACTTCTTCTAGATCCGGAGGCCGAGGTTGAGGAGCAGCGGGCTGCGGCGGCGGAGGAGGACGTGGGGAATCTTCATCTTCCCATTGCCTGGGGAATCCTTTGACCCATAGGTAGCCGTACACAATTCCGACAGCGACGATGAGACGAGGCAGGAGCCGGAGGAGTCGTGAGGCTGAAAGGAACGGCATGAAGAAATTAGGATGTCATTACTATCAAGTGAGTGGATAGGAATTGGAGAAGAACCGAGCTTTGCTTTTGGCTCGGGGAGGCATGTGCTTTTCGATCATTCTTGTTCTTGTCCTGGAGTCGGCGCCGTTCAACATGCAGGTTCTGACGCGGCACCGCTATTCAGGGGGATTCAGATTCTCTCCCTGCGCCTGGAACAGACTAACCCGGAAAAGGAGCGTGTGGATTTATCCACCAAGTCGCACCCCTATCGAATACAAGAACGACCTTGGGCGGGTGAATGTTAAGTATGTCATAGAAAGATACATCAAGCTTCCAAAGCGTTTAAAACTTGCTGGGGATTTGTATTCTTAGCCGTGACGCGTTCCCCGCCGTGTATCATTCACGGCGCAGTCAGCTTCGGAACAAGTATCGGGCCGAATCCCTTCGAACCTCACTTCACCACATTCTTGCCATGAGAGTTTGGATTACTAAAGCCTTCACATCTCTACGGTCATTCTTGACTTACAAGAAATCCAGATCCCGACCACAATAGTACGAAAACTATTGAAGGATCTCAATTTTGAGTTGAGCAGAAGCTACCGCAACCAAACCCCAACCATGTCATCAGAACACCCCCACAATTCCCAACAGTCCAACCCACCAGCATCATTCACCGCGCCCCGGCGGACCGACACCGACTTGCTGCCCCAAGGACAAGAGCGGTCTGAGCAGAGAGAGTTGATGCAGACATATGAGGCATCAGCGCAGCCGACAGCGGACGACGCGAACCAAGCGACCTTGCAGCGCGAGTTCCCCAACATTGACGGCAGCTTGATTGCGGCTATATATGGCGACACGAAGAATATGAGCGAGACGAGGGAGATGCTGCAGGAGTTGGGCAGGGAAGAAGGCTCTTGAAGATGCTTGGACTGGTATTTGAACGGCCCTGGCGTCTTCTCGGAGTCTTCGGATAGGGCGGTGCATCACGGGGACTGGGTGCCTTGTGCGTTGCGCCCTTGAGCTATGTTTGAGCTGGGTGAGGAGATGCTGGCGTTTTCACTATTCTTTACTCGATCCCGGCAGTACTTTTTTTCGAGCTGGATCCGATATGCAAAGGCACATCGTTAATGGTCCAGTACCCGAAGTCACGATTTACATGATATGACATGACACCTGGCTACCTGGGCTATTTGAATAATGAACCGAACACCTTTTCTTATTGCAATTTTAAAGCTGCCGAAAGTTCAACTATTCCATCGCGTTGAAGGAGCCAAAGACACTGGAACTACTTTTCAGATCTGAAAACCTTATTTTCTTCGCGCTTAAAGAGTACCAAACCCCAACCATTCCAATCAGCTGGAATGAGCTAAAGACACCAAAATTACTTTCCAAATCCGCATCCTTCTGCAACGTCCAATTCATTCCCCCAAGCCTCAACTACCCCCTTCATAAACAGCAATAGCCCCATCAAAAGCCCCATCAATAATCTGCGACCCAACCGCCAACAACGCCGCATCCCCCGCCGGAACCTTCTCCGACAAAGCAGTAACAAGCCCATCCGTATGCGCCTTCAAAGTCTTCAAATCCAACAGCACAATAGGGGATTCGAGCGTGCTCTTAAAAGTCTGGTACTGTAACGATCATCAATACCAAAACCCTTGGCCAAGGAAAAGGAAAAGGACAGTGCCTGGGTACTTTACCTTCAAAGACAGCTCACTAAGACTCGCACTAATCGGCTGCACCAACCCGGCCAACGCACCCACAACCTGAGTACTCTCCGCGTCGGTGAAATTAGCGCTTTTCTTCACCGTCGCCGTCGTTTTCAATATCGTAGCGTCTAGGTTGCTTTCTGCGCCAATAACAGCCAGCGACTGGGGTAAGACGCCTAAAAGCGAGCCATCGAAGGCTGAGACTGCGGAGGTGAGACTGTTGACGGAGGTGTTTAGGGCTGAGATGTCGGAGAGGACTAGGCTTGCTAGGTCGGTGGCGCGGCGGATGGGGTGCGGTTGGTAGGTGGGTGGGAGGGCGAGGGTTAGGGGGAGGAGAGGGAGGATGAGAGCTGGGAAATGCATGATGGATGTGCTTGGACTGGGATTTGGAGTTTGATGTGGAAAATGAGGAAGGGAAGGAGATCGAGTTCAATAAGCCCCGAGGAAAGTAGGCGAGTGACAGTAGGGAGACTCTATATGTATATATATTTGTAGAGTAAACCACTACCTCGGCGACAAACGTCACTGATTCTTCGGACAATTTGACGCATCATCATGGGAATACCTGGACAAGCATGATTCCCCATGGTAAACTATTGGTGGATTCAAGCTCCTCGACTTCTTTTCTTGTTAAGATCACAACTCTACTTCTTCACATGCGATGTCGTTCAGCCGCGGCCCTAGAACCACGAAGTCAGCGAGGCCGAAAACACAAGCTAAGGTTCCTGATTGGAAAGAGAGGTAAGCGTTTTGTAGTTGAACATATGGACCTGCATGATTATTACTAGAATCGAGAAAATCTCCGGCGGGAAAGCTCAGGGGTGCACCGGGGTGATAGATGAATTCTGACAGGGGATGTGTGCGGGGACCCCGCATTTCACGAGACTGTCTAAAGGGATGAGCCGAGGATTTAAAGAAAGAGCAATCGACAAAGGGTTCCAGTGAGGGTATTGACGAGGGTTCAGAAAGGGACTCTGGTAAGGAAAAGGACATGTGTCTATTTGAAGTACGCATACTTAGAAGTTGCGCAATGTTTCCTCCTGAGGCACAAATCAGAAAATGAGTAACGGATGTATGAAAGAAAGAACAGAAAAGACTTTAAACCCTTGAATTCAACTATTGATTTCGTGTGCCTCAGTTAGCCTCCCGATACGATCAAAAAGTACCCAGGTTTAAGACTTAACTCCATGTGCTCTCACGATTGTTGGCCCAGTACCAAGGCGTTGATCCTTCTTCCGAAATCTACTGAGCGTGAGTCTTCCAATTCTCCAGAACACCTGAGGGAACGAGAGTATTCCTTATTGATTATTTGTCACGAAGTTCTGATAAAGGAATGCAGTTGCACAATACTCACTCCATGAAGATACTACCAATAGACGTCGCAATCAAGCAAAGCAAAAGCGGAAGCTAAGAACGGCCACCCACATAAACCATCATATCAAAGCACAATCCCTGATTCGCCATCCACACATCAGCCTTCTACAACAGCTCCAACAGACTTCCGTAACCTCCGCAACACCGGACCCACTCCCCAACACGGTACATCCGACGTCGATCAACGAGTCCACCTCCAACGATCCCAATCAAACATCCGATCCTCCCCCATTCCACATCACGGGTTTTGGCAGTCATTGATGTAGGTTCAGAGATGATTGAGGTATAAAGATCGAGGTATTCCGTTAAAGATGTAGTATATTTCAACCATTAGCTTTCGCATATTCTATTCCTATCTTTTCAACCCCTTCAAATCTCCCATCGCTTTAATTTCATCCCCATCATACCCAAAATGTCCCTCCCCCCAAACCCCCTCTCCATCCCCATCTCCAACCGCGAACTCGCATCCAAATCCCTCCACCCCCGCAACCTCGAGCTCGCCGTCCGCGCCCTGCACCGCGACGGGCTCGTCGTGATCGAAGACTTGGTTCCGGATGCTATTCTGGATAGATTGAACGAGAAGATGGTGGAGGATGCGTATGAGCTGCAGGCGAAGAAGGAGAGTCCTTATAATTATAACCGGGGGAATATCCAGCAGGATCCGCTTTTGACGAAGGAGTGGTTTTTCGAGGTGGTGTTTTTGAGTAAGAGGGATTCGATTTGATTTGATTTGATTTTTTTGCTTGATGATGTGCTTTTCTTATGATATCTCGCTTTCCTTTGATAATTCAAGTCTCTATTTTTCATCGTCTCATTCCCGTTCGCTTTTTTGGACTCTGACTTCTTGAAGATCCTATCGTAACTCAAATAACCTCCTCGATTCTTGGACCTCTCCCTCACCTCCGCTTCATAAGCGGCAACACAGCCCTCCCACCAACCCCCACCTCCCCGCCAACCGCACAACCGACCCACACAGATGCCGACTTCGACCACCTGCCCATCCCCTTCGCCCTAGTCATAAACGTCCCCCTCGTCACCATGACCCCCGAAAACGGATCCACGGACATCTGGCTCGGTACGCATCAAGCCACTAGCATCACGGACCAGGAGGGCCAGCATGGCGAGAGGGCCAGTGGGAAGATCAAGAAGAGCTTGTTGGAAGAGAGGAAGAAGGTCAGAGCGAATTGTCAGCCGGTTGTTAGGAAGGGGAGTGTCGTTATTAGGGATTTGAGGCTTTGGCATGGCGGGATGCCGAATTTGGGGACGGAGCCTCGAGTTATGCTTGCGATGAGTATGTTAATTCTAGTTTGCTTTTGGCCTGATCTCCCTTTTGTGAAGGGTGTTTGCTGATGAGGGGGACGTAGTTCATTTTGCTCCATGGTACCGGAACCAAATGGAAGTTGAGTATGCGGAAGAGTTGAAGGATCGATTGACGCCGGAGAAGACGGGATTGAAGGTCGTGGCGAGATTTGTGAAGAAAGAGGAGGTGGAGAAGAGTTATTTGGATCGGCCGTATGGGAATGCGTATGATTTTGATCAGGCAGATAAGATTGAGGGGTTGTTTTGAATCTTCTGACTACTATGCGATGGTTTTCGTCGGTCAACAGCGTATGTTCATGTAAGAAGATGGTCTGCTGATGTTGCTATGGGGACTGTGAATTACTTGAAGTGAAAATTTTCGGTGGGTTTACTAACTCTCGACCGGACCCAGCTTGTTATTCCACCAACGTGCCCTCGTCACATTCCAATTTCGAAAATCCAGCTCACACGAGGATATTGTGTGTGCTGACATTCGGTTGTCGAAGAGTAAGTAAAGAAATTCCAAAGATATCCAGTCCCTATATCCCATCCCTTGTCCTCTCGTATATACACTCCGTCACAACAACACCACTGTGGGTGATAACAACTTACCTACCCTTAGTTGGGGAAGCACTGGTGGGATAGCGTACTGCTTTTCTCCAGCTCGCAACCATGGCTCCGCTGGGGACTTTCTGGATGCAGTCGAGGGAAGTAGCTATCTCCTATGGGGCGCTCCAGGAACGCCTTCAGATCGAGTTGGATAACTTCAGAGAGCGCAAAGTCAAGGCCACAAGCGTGCCCGAGGTAGCACGCTGCAATGCTCTCATTGCGGTATATGGGCTCGGAATTGAACAATGTAAGTCAAGGCACGAGCTGGCGAAGGATATCTGGAAAGAGGTGCAGGAGCAGGCCTTGCGAGCGGAAGAAGACCCAGCAAGGGTATTGGCGAAGGCAGTTGACGATTTGGACAAGCTGAGGTCTGATGAAGACGCTTGGAAGCCCGAGTTTGTAGGCTCGGTCATGGCGAACCTTGCGAGGATGATTGAGGCAGGGAAAGCCCAGGCCGGCATTCACCAACAACACCATGTCGCGTTGCATGACGTAACGCCCGGTCAGGCCATTCCGAACCATACCGCCACGGTTGGGACACCCGCTTTCACTTCGGCTTCTATTGGCTCATCCGACCGTATTGTTCAACACACTGTCAATACCTTTACGCAAGCAACGGCAGACCCCGAGTTGGATTTGGATAGCCAATTTCTGACAGCCTGCACCTACGACAACGTCACGACGTACATTCGTACCAGCCTGAACAGATACTACCAACATCACTACCATCTGAAAGACACTCCACCCTACACAACCTGCATCGACGCTGCACGGCACGGATTGGGCCGTTGCGAGAAGCAGGACGGTAACCCCTTTGAGATCTACATTCAGTTCACTCGCACGCTTCGCTCTGTGATTGAGCCCGGCAAAGTGTTGAATCTCGAGGACGCCTTGAAAGCAGACAGCGAGGCAGGAAGCGACATGGCACGACAAGCTGCATCAGGCCGCAAGCCTAAGCAGACCGCTCCCAAGGCAGGGATCAAGAAGACGAGGAAGGCAGCCACGTCGGCGAAGAAGGTAGCTCCGCTTCCGGAAGTGGACGTCGAAGCTTCCGCATCTACACCTACGCTTGCAACATCTGGAAAGCGCGACAGTGACGCCACAGCAGCTCCAGCCCTGACGACCATGGGTTCGATGGCTTCTACAAGCAAGTCGAGAACTCCATCCTCTGACGATGACACCTCTCCCACTCAGGGCCGACAACTTCGCTCCCGTACTACGTCATCCAGCGATCATGTGCTACCCAACTCACCCCTCGGCTGTTCAGGCTCGCCCGCAGCGTCAGGACCAAATGCTGGCGTGGCGACATCAGGTGCGGTGCAGACGCGCAGCATCAATGACAACATCCAGCGCAACAGACTCAGAAAGCAGCGTGAGAAAGAGGCAGAAGACAGGGAAGAAGCTGCTAAGAAGGAACGACTCAAGAAGAAGTTGGATGCCATGGACGTTGAGCAGAAAGAGCATGGAGGTAACCAGATCAGAGCAAATCAGCCAGTCAAAGACGTCATCCATGTTCAGCCAGCCACACGAGACGATGGAAACGCTGCCGCTATGTCCGTCGCAACGACTGTCAACGACATTGGCGAAGCCGTGGTCACGCCAAACGAAGACTCAGAGATGACAGACACTGACAATGAAGCGGTTGGAGAGAGGAGCATGACTGCGCTACTCCGTGAAGCAGGACTACCAGATCCAAGGGAGGAGAGCGCAAAGCGCAAGCGTGGTCCTGACGACATCGCTGAAGACGCTCCAGTGAGTAAGCAGCAGAAGGTGAAGGCCATCACGGAAGCAATCTCGGTTATATGGAAGAGGCAACATGCACAGGCGGTTAAGGATAGGGAAACTAAAGGTATGCCATATCAGTAGCCAGTAGAATATTCCATACACAGGGAAAGGTTCCCTGAATGATGCTTACCACGTTGAAGCAGGGTTACCGGAGGGTTCCCAGTCTATCTACAGATTCATTGAAAAATCCAAGGCGCCAGTCAAGAATGATATCCCACGTGATGATGCGAATAAAAAGAACAAGAGTTCTGTAGCGAACAGCGACACTACCGCCTTACTACCAAGCCTTTCATCGGAAGTTACTCAAGACAACGTCCCTGTGGGCCGGCTACCAACTCCTCAGTCCGAATCAGATACCATCGAAAATAAGGAACGTACGGAGAGAGACAAGACCGCGCAGCTTCAGGCGGGACTCGACAAGGTAAACGCGGAACTTGAACCCGAATTGAAGGATTGGTTTGCCAGTTCCCCAATCGCCAATGTCGAAGATGGCTTGAATGCCGAAGTCAGCATCGCCGATGCCGAGGAAACATACAAACCAGCCAACTCGATCGAAGACCTCCTAGCACCTAGGAGCGAGAGCAACCACTCACTAGATAGTGACCTACAGACCGAGCCATATGCCGTCAAGAAGAGTAATGAGCTAATACATGCATCTCATGCCGAGAAATGTGTCCAGCCAGGCTCATTCATGAAGTCTGTTACGGAGCATACTTCAACCACAAAGACCACTGAACCAGAACCAGAATACCATGGAGTCTTTACTCCGAACCATCTCGAGGATGAGATCATCAACCTCATCGAAGCGCAGAAGAACAAGATACCAGCTGTAGTCACCGCAGAAAGCATCAGTCCCCCGCATGTCACACCAGGCAGTTCACCAGCAGCACCCATCACAATCCTAGATGAGATCACCAACCTCATCCAAACCCGAGCGGGCCAGACACTACCAGCAGCCCCCACCGTCGAATCCATCAAGCCCCCACATATCCAACCCGGCAGCTCCCCAACAGCTCCCATCACAATCATAGACTGGAACTCAGAACCCAGCGTCTCCGTCGACGAAATGCTACAAATCATGTCCAAGCGCACGGAAAAGCAACGCCGCGAATCCCGCGACAAGGCAAACCTCACCCCCGAAACCCGACCTACGAAGAAGCGACCGGAGACACGACCGAAGATCCTCGGACCTATGCATGGCTCTAAGATCAGCAAGACGACTACTGCGACTGGGAAAGGGAAGGCGATGCATACTACTACTGTTGTAGGAGAGAAGGAAGTGGAGGAGGATGTGATTAAGGAGTGGCGGATGCCGCCGGCGCCGGGGTATAAGTACGCGACTGGAAAGTTGGAGTTTGATATGTTTGATCGGGATGCTAGGATGGAGGTTTTGCAGAGGATGGGGGTGATGAAGAATGAGGAGAAGGGGAAGAAGGATAGGGAATGGAGGTGGGAAATTGAGGGGTGGGAGATTAGTGGGCAGTTGGAGAAGTTGTATGAGGGATAGGGGATAGTTGAGGTAGGATAGGGTTAGCAGGATTAAGGTGTCGGAAAATGGGAAACAAAGGTGTTGTAGATTATCAGATTGATAGGTGACGTTGTGGATACGAGTTCATGATGAAGGGTAGAAGATGTACCCAGTCTCGGGTAGTGAGCCAAAGAGCTCTAGTGCTTATGTATATGTATAAAAAGAGAGTCTACTATTATAGAAACTTCTAAAATTGAAATATGTACTTAGCTTAAAAGATTTTGTGCGTAGTAGGTAAATATAGAGGAAACCCCCAAACTTAACATCTGTACCCAGGGTACAAAGACCAAGAACGAATAAGGCTCATGGTCCAAATTCAGAAAGCTATTGCTCTATATTAGACTATGATAGAAATATACATAACCTATATCCCTCCTTTTCAGTCCAGTCCAGTCCAGTCCAGCTGAAATAAATGCAAATCCCCCCAAAAAAAACGACCTGGTATCTTTTCCCTTTTCCCTTTCCCGTTTCCCTTCCCCTCCAGCATACAAATCCACCACCCCATGCCATCCATCTATACAAAACAAGAAGAATCGTGAACAGAACGACATGAACGACGTAAAACATTGCGATTTCCTCGTTCTTCCGCCTCCCGAATACCCTTACCGAGTCGGCCCGAAAGGGGAAATTCCGAGGTTGATTTGGCCCGATACGTGCACTGACCAGATTGCGCGTTCTAGCGCGTAGCCTCAATTTCCACAATCGCAATCGAGATCTGGAATCGATGGTGGCTGGATCGGGGAGCTCCGACATGCCGGATCGCTTGATCTGATGATTGCTTCTTGAAACGGCATTCGAATCCGCGACGCGTGCTGGGCGGGTTTTCGCGTCAGCAAAAAGCCCACATGTCGAAACGACACGGGCAATCCCCTGAATCTCGTGCTCTTCCTTCATGGCCGCCCCTTCCATGTCCATCAATAACTCTGTATCCGCGGACTAAACAACTGATTGCTCTGCTCGATCATCGCCTCCACCTTCCCCATCTCGTTCTCCTCAAAACACTGCATTAGCTCCATCTGCTGCTGCTGATTCAGCCCCATGCCGCGGCTCTCGACGCTCCATTGCGGCGCCAGGTAGTCCGTGATCGGGAACCCGGCTTGCATGGCGTAGGCCTCGTTGTACGTGGTCGGCGAGGTGAGGGCTTGCGAGATGGGCGGCATCGTGTAGGGTTCCTGTTGGTGGGGGAGGGAGAAGGAGGGGTGGAAGTGGGGGAGGTCGGCGAAGGTGGTTGGGAGCGGGTTGAATTGCGTTTGGGATGTCGAGGGGTAGGTCATGTTTTGGAGGCCGGAGAAGGGGGATTTGGGGGACGTGTCGAGGTAGGGTTGCAGTGGGGCTTGCGCGGGAGATGTGTGGGCTGAATGTGGTTGAGGTGGTGGGGAGGATTGGTAGAGGCTTGGTGGGTTTTGTTGGGATGTGAAACTGAAGAGGGGCTGAGATGGTAGATAGCCGAAGGGAGGTTGTGCTCTTTCGGGCGGAGTGTTGACAGAGGTTGTAGAGACTGTGGCGGGGCTTGTGGTTCGAGATCTGTTTATACCGTCCACGAGGCTGGATGACACTGACGCGCTTTCAGAGGGGGATCCTGCGGCTATGGGAATATCGCCGTCTTTATCGAATATCTTCATGCAGGCCCCGATGAGGTTGCGATATAATTCGAGCGCAGAAACTACGCCGGGCCATCGCTCAGACGCCAGTTCTATGGATTGGAGAGCGACCAGTAAATGGCTTTCGACTTCTTCTCGACTATGGTGTCGCCGTATCTCGCAATATGAGAGTGTCCAAAGCATTGTGTTGATGGCCATGAAGATGGATTGTGTGAAGATCCAGGTAAGGTCGACGCTGCCTGTCTCGATCTGCCGACGATGCATGTGTATGTTGTACTCGCAAGCCTCGTAACACTGAATGGCAGCACGGACCGAGGGCCTCGGCACTTGGGGGGAGGGTCGAAATAGGAATACGATCATGGTGTTGTATCTTCCGATGAACCTGAATCGGCAGTTAGTCGACATGTACTGGGAGAAGAGAGTAGTGTCGTATATAGTTTTGTGGGTAGATGCCATGGTGATATTGAATGTGAAGACTTACCAAGCCTTGTTGAGACCAGACCCGCCGTCCATCTCTGGACTTGTGTCTCGCCACGCAATTAATTTTGCTTCCATTTGCCGAAACCACGGATCTTGGTCATCTTTCGGTTCTGATCGCTTCTTTTGGTAAAGCTTTCGTCTGATTTCTAGCTGAAGAAGCCTCATCTTGAAGAAATGAATAGCTATCCACTTCTTCAATGATGCTTGTGGAGCGGGCAGAATGCCTTCCCGTGTGATGTACTGGTCATCCACTAGCTCACAGAAACCAACGTCGATGTGCTCTTGGCTGGTTGCGAAGATACATGGTCGACCAAGGCTGTGCGCTAGTCCCAAGTCCATGGTGAGTATACTCCAGAAGAGTCGTCTTCGCATATCTACATCAAGTGGGTTTGCCGCTACTCCTCCGGGACCTCGAGTGATCGTCTTCTCTTCATTCAACCCGAGAGCTTGTGTAAGCCTGACTGCGAGGCCAATGATGTAGTAAACCGCGGTCCGTGTAGGCGTGAGAAGGGAGTAACCAGCAATAAGTGCAAAACACTGCAAAGTCTTCAGATTCATGGGTTTGATGGAGGCTTCCAAATATTTCAGTGCGGCGAGGTAGTAGCTATCAGCAAGACCTGCATATTGAGTATCCATCTTTTGTAAGCTAATGGCTATGACCATTCGTAAACAAAAATTCTGGTAAGGGTCGTTAGATCCGTTGTAGACGTCCTCAACGTCTTGAGTGAATGTCGGTTCATGGAACATGGGATACATGGGATGAACTGCAAGATGGTCAGTAGCGTGCCTAGACAAGACTAGTAAGGCATATAATGACCTTTTAAGTAGAAGAGCTGAACAAGTAAATTTGTCAAGTCTCTGTTTGGTAATTCTTCAGCCGCAACATCGCTTATCAGCGGGTAGACCTTAGACGTTGGTTTTCCCTCCTCTTCAGCAAATCGCTCTTTTATCGACTTCGCTCGCGAGTCAGGTACGATATCCGATATGCTCTTCGAGTCTGTAAACTGTTTCGCCAGTTGCATGACAAGCCTGGTGATTGCGATGCCACTGGACGGCCCAAGGAATTTCGATTCATCACTCTCCTGTATCCTGACGGCGGCGGCTCCACGCATCACATCCTCAGGGTCTGGCTCGATATCATCCCTCTCCAAATCGGCCAGCTGCTTTTCCAAATCCCGAACCTTATGTTGCAGGTGGACGACATAATTTCGCGGTATCTTTGTGCCTTTCGTGGGGTCGTAATATTCGCAATGAGAATTCGTCCGCTCGCAGGGCCCGCATCGAGGTAATCCAGGATCGCATCGAGTTTTCCTCTGGGACGATGATTAGTTCAAGTCTATCACGGAACGGTGTGGAGTATAAGCTTACGGTACGACACCGACAGCAGGCTGTCAAGGTGTGGGCGATGCGGGGGGAGGTAGAGTCGTCATTGGCGCGCACACTTCCTTCGCGCTTAACTTGGGAAGAGGGTCGATTTGTCTTTTGGGCGGTCGCGTCCATGTTTGCAGTGGTGACGGATTAAGGCGCGAAGAAATTGGTGGTGGGTGGGGAGAGTAGCAGCGGTTATACTTGTGGCGCGGGCCCCCATTCCCAAGAAGCAAGCATGGTCTGAAAATGTTGGAACAGGCAGAGGCGTGTCGACGAGTATATTGAGGCGTGTATGCCGTGGCACAGCCTGGGAGTGCTGGTGAAGGGAGCCAGCGGATGGGAAGGGAGTCCGGCCGAGTAGGGTTGGATTTGATACGGAGAGCGTAAGTTTCACGAACAGAACACTCCGTAAGAGGGACCTGTGGACCGATGCGGAAGCGGAGGAGAGCTGGCGTCGGTTGGCGAGGGCGTCCACCCAATAGCGGGGGGTCTAGAGCCAGACCACGCCGGGGTCCGCTGGAGGTCTGGTACTGTTTCTGCTGTGTTTTACGGACTGTTGGCGCCCCTGTCAGCGGACGTTGGGGCGTACTCGATAAGGCGACATGCGCCAGCGAGGCGAGTCTGCAGCACACCTCACCGCTGACGGCCACCAGCTTCACTCCCTACTTCATGCCTCAACTCCCCAAGCAGACTTGCTGTATCGCTCCAACGACATCATCGCGGGGCTCCATAGTACCTCCCAGGCAAAGATCAGACTGCCGGTGAGCCCGACCCCTTGCTCTGCGGGCCGAGGGCTGTGAACGCATTGAGCCTCTGCTGCGCCTCCCGCCGTCCCTCGTGCTACCGCCTCACCACCACTCAACTGTGAAGAAAGACTGATTCCAGGTGAGCTGAACTTTCAATCTGCAGCTTCATCCATGCACTCATGTGTCCGTGGGTCGTAGTGGCGTACTGCCACCGTTGATCTACACCGACCTCATCCTGCATATGCCTGGGACTCGAGCCATGGTGTCGCAAACCCTACGATGGCCCTCATTCATGTATTTTCTTTGTCTCACTCATGGACCATTGATTCCCACTGAAATCGTCTCATTCCTTTGTTTGTGTCGGATCCATCAACCGTCGGAACCGCTTCCCTGGGTTCAATCACGTGTGTGGCGGTATTAATATTTTGTCATGTCTGCAGAAGCAAAACCATCTTTCTATGACAACGACCTGATGGTCTTGGAAACCCCATTACTCCGTGTAAGCAGACCAGTTGCCGCCTGCTCGCGTTGTCGGGCGGCAAAGGTCAAGTGCGACGGCAAACTACCTGCTTGTACTGCCTGCGAGAAGTCAAATCGGGCAGCCGAATGTTCCAGCACAAACGACCAGTTTGCGAGGGGAAAGGAGAGGAGTTATGTCGCCACCCTGGAAGCCCGAGTCGAAAGACTCGAGAAGAAGATCAATGAAGCGAAAGCGAGGAGAAAATCATCATCAATTTCAATGAAAGACGGTGATTCGACTGCGACGCCGCGTAGAACTTCCGTAGATACCCTCAAGGCTTCGAGACCTGTCAGTAAACGGGCTGCTCGAAGGAAGGAAGCATCTGATATCGATGATCTGGTTTCTGATTTTGGGCTTCTGTAAGTTATGCGTACCCCTTTCTTAGACCTGTAGAGACTGATGAAATGTAGAGCTGTGAATGCCACCGCTAGAGACTTCTATGGCTTCACTTCGGCCATGTCCTATGCTCGTCTTATACTATCAGCATGTTCGAAGGAGGCCTTGCCTCAGGGAATGAACAAACTGTTGCCCCCAAAATATGCAGCAACACCGCTAATCCAGCATTACCTAAATAACGTCTTCGTACTGCTTCCGGTTTTCGATGAAGCAAGCTTCTATGCATCTGTGGATGCAGTATATCACCAAGACCCAGAAATGGCTACATCATTCGACCACTGGACAGTTCGTATGGTTCTCGCCATTTCATGTCTGTCGCAATCCGAACAACGTGGCGATACTCTTTATTCGGATGCCGTTGGTCATGTTTGCGCCGCCTTGGAACACGCGGAAGATGTTTTGCATCCCGGCTTTATTTCGAGCATTCAAGCAATAGTGTTATTGGTTGAATTTGCTGTGATGGATCCACACCATTTCGACAGCTGGACCTTAGTTGGCGCAGCTTCAAGAGCGATGGTAGATCTTGGTATCCATCAAGATCCTTCGCGAAGTACCTCAATATCGAGACCAAAATTAGAGCTCAGAAGAAGAGTTTACTGGTGTGTATATGCCTTGGATAGGTCAACGTCGCTTGTACAAACGCGAGCCTTCTCATTTTCGGATGACTCTGCGCATGTCGCTCTTCCTTTTAGTTCAAATTCCATCTCTCCAGCGAAGAATTCCCCCAAGACCCACGTTTGGTTACAATCCTTCGATACAGCCCTTGATCTCTTCAAGATCCGCGAAATCCAATCCGAATGGTATATGGACCTCTTCCAATCTAGTCGGATTCCCTGGCAAGACCCCTATCCGTACATTTGGAAGACCTATAATGCAATGACCAAATGGTTCCAAAATATGCCAGCCAACATCCTCCCTTCAACAAAAGCGTTCTTCGAACTCGAGCTCCTCTACAGCTACGTCTACATCCTCTCACCGAGCCCACGGATCCCCCATATTAACGAATATGCCCAACGTCTTATCTTCGAACACTGCATCGCCTACGCCACAAGTCTGCTCGCCGATATCTCCAAACCGTCAAATACCACAAAACCACCAGTCACCTTCTATGATGCCATGCGCGCCTACATGACAGGCCGGCAATTCGTTGACGTACTCGCCCGCAACCAAGACGCGATTCTCGACCCCATACCTCCCTCGCCACCACAATCACAAAATCCATCTACCGCCAACGCAGAGGATCCCCTCTCACCACCAGAACAAGTTTCTGCCCCCGCTTTCCCCTCTCCTCTCCTCGCAGACGGCCAATCCATACCTCTAGACCCCACCATGCGCGCCATAAACGCCATAAACGACTTCACAACCATCCTTTCGCGCTTCGGACTCCGCTTCGGCTACATAAACTGGCGTGATCGCTTCCAGCGGGAATCCGCCACCTTACTAGCACAGCTCTACCACCGCGCATCTCTAACACCAGCCCAATCTCCCCTAGGCGGACCCGTCCAATCTATTCAATCCCAATACCACCCCATGAACACCTGGGCTCCAGTCTCGAACACAGCCGTAGGAGGCATCTACAACGCCACCACGCCTCCAGCAACATACCCCCAACAACAAACAAGTCCATTCGGACATACAAGTCCCTTTACCCCGAGCCCCGGGTTCTCGCAGCAGGGGATGGATTGGAATACGAGTCCCGTGCAACAGGTGCATACGCCGCCTGGCGGCGGTGGTCCGTCGGGGGTTCCTCATGCGGGGATGCCGCGACCGAGCGATGGGAGTACGAGACGCGCGTTTGTGATTGGGAATGCGAGTGAGTTGGCTACGACGGGGTGGGAGACGTTGCCGGGGGGTAGTCTGAATGCTAGATTTATGTAGGATGGATGAGGCTGGTTTTGGGATGGATTGGACTGGAACAGGGGTTTGTAGATGTGCATTTTCTGGGTTCTGGGGAAGGTGTCGAAGGAACGAGGGGTTGGGTGCTGTTTTGGCACTAAAGATCTCTTTAACTGGAACAAGTGAGCCATACTTGTATTGGACTTGATGCGGTAGAGTCACGCTCGTTCCGTTGTTCTACATCGAGTATAGCAGTATTCAAAAACATATCTCGATGGAAACATTCAGCGAGAAAGAAAGTGTCTTTAGTAGGTTTTCACATTATCAACCTCATGAAACTTTGACTCTACTATGGCTTGACTCTGACTGGACTCCCGTGTCTCTAATGAACAGCTTATCTCGAAATCTCGCTATCTAGCAACGTCCCGCACGCCCCCAACTAACCGACAAGCCACGCAATGCACACGCCAAATCCTAGAGGAAAGGGGAATCTTCAACGACGAGGGGAAACGGATCCAAATTAGAATCGTACAAAGGTGAGTAGGGTAAAACGGAAACCCGACACCCCGAACCGTACGTAGTTGATTAAGGGTTACTGAGAGCCAAACAAGCATCAACCGCAAGCCCGACCCTATTCACAAACAAATTAGCAAACCGCAATCTCACTTAATAGAAAGGGGGATTTCAATGACATACCTCCCCTCCTTAACCCTCACAACATCATCAATAACCTCTCTATCCAACCCCGGGAACATCCCCGCCAACGTCTCAACCACGACTCTGTGTTCCTGTCTCTGGATCCTCCGCGCCTCTTCCGCTTCCGCGCTCGCTTGTCGCGCAGCCGCGTCCTCGGCTGACACGCGCTGTTGTTCTGCGGATCTCCTCTCCTTCTCGCTACTTCGCCGTGGTAAAGGGGGCGCAGGGGAGAGACGCGGTGTTGAGCCTGGTTGAGGCGTTGATGCGGGGCCACCGGATGTGGAGGTTGAGGCGGTGGTTGCGGTATCGTTGTCTGAGAATATCCGACCGATGGTGCTGAGGGGCCGTTGGATTGTTCTTAGTAATCCCGCTACGGCCGCGTTTTCTTCTTCTGGTACTTCGGCAGAAGAACTCCCGTTCTGCTTTTGCGATATCGATCGCCTCGGTCTGGCTCTTTCCGCCTCTAGGGAGTTGCGGGGCGTTACTTCTGGTCGGCTGATTGAGGATTTCTCGGAGAGGTGGAGGTGTGGGGAGGGCATGCGGCGGTGGTGAGGATGGCCGGGGGTATTTGGGGGGTTAAGGGATTTCTGAGGATCGGAGTCAGGTTCTGAGTCTGAGGGGTGACGTTCGGCGATTGCGGAGACGGCGGCTTCGACGTTGGATTCGAAGTCGGTGTCTGTGATGGTTAGGGAGGTTCGGTCGAGGTTCTCGATGAATTGGATGGCGCCCATCTGGGAGGAATGTTAGCTCTATGTTAAAATAAAGATTGAGGGGATATCTTACGAGGGAGGAGATGTAGTATCCTGCCTCACCACCTAGTTTGTCTTGATTTCGGAAGCGGAGGATATATTGGACGTTGGAGACTAGATGGTCGGGGTTCGCTTGGAGAACTGTGTATATAAGGAGAGGAACAAACGAATCCGCGGATTGGTCCGATTGCGATTGGCGCAGGAAGCCTAAGATATCAGTTACTGCTTATCTAGTATAAACAAGGCAAGCCTACCGAAAATAACTTTACAACAGTTTAAGACGCAAATGACTTTGTCCCTAGGCGCTCTATAGCTCTTTATCTTGAGCAATTCTGCGACAATTAGCACACACAAAAGATCATTCCAGCTCTAGACATACCTTGCTGGGCAAGTGTTAGGAACTTCCGGCCCTTATCGCCTACAGGCTTTATATCTAGATGTTCTTCTTTCACCCACTTATAGATCCGCACTTTCTGTGCTAATACCTCATCTCGTTCAACATCCTCCTGATGTTGTCCTCTCCGACCTGGACCAGCCGGCTCTTGCGCCCCTCTCCTTCGACCTTTGCCGCCTGAAACCGGTTCCGGTGGAGAAATTGCCGGCGAGAATGTCTGGGTATATAGCCGATTCATGACCAACTTCTCCATCCCTTCTCGCGCATTGTCAAACTCGGCATCAGATACCGTCCGCCAAACCTCACATTGTGCCATCTTCTTGCTTATGAACTCAAGGAAGTCACTTATGATCTTGACTTGCTCATGAACCATCCATTGCTTCTTTCCAAATTCCAGTAAGAATGAACGAAGAAATTTCGCGACAGGATCTGCGGTCCTGTGTCGTAATTGCTCAAGGAATCGGTGAAAGTCAAAAGGGAGGTCGGGTTCAGGATCCGGTGCTGGCGGGGTTGGTTTGTACATAGGAGCATGTGCTTTCGGTGAGGTGAGGTCGGACATGGATGCTTTTTCATTCAAGGAAGTGCCTGTGCCCACTCGGTATAAAGAGGAAGTCCTAGGAGGTGGTGATTGAAGTACCTGTTCGCTCGAAGGTCCCGAATCCATTGGACTGCCCAAGGCCTTCGCATTCAGGGGCTCTAAGCTAGACTTTCGAGGAGGATGGGTTATGGGAGAGTCTAACATAGGGCCAGCCAATTCCAGTCTCGGCGACATGATTTCTTCCATGCCCGGTCCATCCCCGCCGTGGTCAAATTGCTCCATGATACTTTGTATCTCCGATCTCGAATCATCGACGAAGTCCTCACTACCCCCGTACTTCTCAGTGTAATCTGATACCTCTGCATCTTCAGATGTTCGTATGCTCAACTTCTGGTTTCGACCGATAGGCGAGTGAGTGCGACTGGGTGGATCTTGCGCGGAGCTCAGGTATTTGTCGTCTTTGGGAGGCGGCGGTGGGGGAGATGGGGATCGGACAGCATTTTTCTCGAGGAATGGATCAGAAGTAGTCGATGATAATGTCATCTCCTCGGTCTTTGCCGTTATCTGGGCCGCTGAATCTTTGGGGGCAGGTGGTGTTTGAGGTCTCTGTACTTCCCCAGTGGCCAGTTGAGCTCCGTCTTGAAAATCCGAACTCTCTACAGATCCATTCTTCAACTTGTGAAGCTCCTGCTTCTGTTCCTCGTCCATCCTATCCTTCCTCTTCACCCCGGGCGTCTGCCCCGCAATCTTGCTGGATGTAGCTTCATGATGACGGGAGCTTTCATAGAGCTTCTCGTTGGGCCCAGATGGTGTTTCTTCTCCATTCTTTGCATTGAAATCTGCCTCCTCTTCCTTTACTGCATTGACCTCGTCAGTCTTATCCTGGTCTTCATGAGGTTCACCAGTCCGGGTCGGGGAAGACATAGGCCGTCGTGCGGCTGGGGGGGTTATTTCGTAGGGCCTATATAGAGGGTGATAGTGTCCATGAGCTAATAGAAGCTTCAGCGGGAATGTTCAGGTCGCAGTAAGGAGTGCTTTGAGGTTTGAGGAAGTGCTTTGCCGTGCCCTGTCCTAGTGGGCTTCGTATGACCAGTGCCAAGACAACCGCCCTGCTTATTAGGTTGCACCGAAACAGCCGGCGCTAGAGCTTGCATCCTCTGCCGATCACCTTCAAACTTCTTCTCATCAACTTCACTCCTCTTTAACACATCCACATTCCATTCGAGTCTCATCATGACCTTGGATTATGTGTGGAATCTTTCTTTCACTTAGTACCGGGGGTTATATCCCTCCGGACTCCAAGACCAAACAGCTTTTGAGTAACAGGGGACCAGATGCTTCGAGCACTCAGCAGATATTCATCCCACGACCTTCAACTTCCGATCAGGAGAGCTCTACAAACATCTGCGCTACTTTCTTTTCCACTGTTCTTTCTCTCAGAGGTTCTGTTGTCGTGCCTCAGCCACTTAAAGATGCCGGTACTCAATCTATCTTATGCTGGAATGGTGAGGCCTGGAAAATTGGCCAATCCAAGCTAGGCGGGAATGATTCTCAGGCTGTCTTTGAGCTCTTCCTGCAAGCATGTTCTATTAGACATAGCAGAAGTCAAGAGTCACCTCACGAAAGAATGCTCGATGCCATTGCATCGATTTCCGGTCCATTCGCCTTCGTCTTTTATGACGGTGAAAACTCACGCCTTTACTATGGCAGAGACTGCCTTGGAAGGCGCTCACTTCTAAGAAAAGCTAACGTTCCTGGTGCACTAATCATATCTAGCATATGCAGCAATACTTCTAATGAGCAATGGGCCGAGGTTGATGCCGATGGCATATATTTTGTTGATCTCAATGCATCCAGCCATGGCTTTCCGCAAGCTATTAGAGTTCCACATCGTCGCCGAGATGAGTTTTCCAACGGTAGTGAGGCTGTGGTGAGTGGGCTCGCTCAACATGTGCGAGACTCGCTAATGTGTCTTTCAGATGTTGCCTTTCCCAATGATGAACAAGTCCATACCGGACGGACGCATACCAGTGCTATCTACAGAGTCTTCTTATGTTGATCAGCTCCACCGCATTCTTCACAGATCGCTCGAGCTTCGTATTTGTCACGTTCGTGAATCTTTCGATTCAGGATGGGAAAACCGGCGAAATGCCGACCCCAAGCTTGCGATTCTGTTTTCGGGTGGACTTGACTGCAGTGTTCTTGCACGGCTATGTCACGACATTCTTCCCATCACAGAGAGCATCGATCTACTAAACGTTGCATTTCAGAACCCTCGCGTCCATGGACCCGTGGATCAATCAGGACCGTCACCCTACGAATTATGCCCGGACCGCGTTACCGGAAGAGCATCTTATGCCGAAATGGAAAGAGTCTGTCCTGGGCGAACCTGGCGATTCGTCGAAATTGACATCCCCTACGCAGAAACTCTTGCACATCGAGAACATGTCATTACGCTCATGCATCCTCACAACACTGAGATGGATTTGTCAATTTCTTACGCACTCTATTTCGCATCGAGGGGAGCTGGCCGGCTACGGAATTCTACCGACAATGAATCCCATCTGTACAAAACCCCTGCTTACGTTCTTCTCTCTGGCTTAGGGGCCGACGAGCTTTTTGGGGGTTACCAAAGACACGCTGTTGCCTTCTCTCGAAGAGGATATCCCGGGCTGCTTGATGAACTGGAGTTGGACTTCGATCGTCTTGGGCAAAGAAATCTGGGTCGAGATGATCGAGTTATTAGCGATTCCGGAAAAGAGGTGAGATTTCCCTATCTCGATGAGGAGTTTATTGCTTGGGCGTTGGAATGTCCAGTATGGGGGAAATGTGGCTTTGGGGCAGAGTCCATGAATTCTCCAGGCGACTCTGGCCGAGATTTGGAGCCGGGTAAGAAAGTTTTGAGGCTTCTTGCCCTCAAGCTAGGTATGAATGGTGTCGCTGCAGAAAAGAAGCGTGCGGTATGTATTTTAGACGTAAGTATAGAACTAAACTAATATGGATCAGATACAATTTGGTGCACGAACTGCCAAGATGGTATCTGGGAGGATCAAAGGGACTCAATCATTGTCATGAAAACTCATTGGTAAGGCATTTCCAAACTTTGTGCTTTTCCCTTCACTCTGCATCATGATGATGAGGCTAGTGCTTCGGTGCTGGCTTCGCAGATACTTGGGAGACTGCAAGTAACCTGCCCTGCATAGCTTCGGTCGAATTGCTTCTGTGTTTTCGGTCAGCGATAGCCGGGCAAGGCGATGGTCGCGTGTGGGTCTCAGGACTTGGAGTTGATGACCCGGAAAAGGCAAGTCTGAGCCATGCGGTAATATAATACTGGAATAGGCCGCGCAATTTTCATTCGAGTTTTATTGTTGCTAACTACCATGGCTCAGATTTATCACCTTCCCTAGATCTGAGTGCGAGCCGTTAGCCGCACTCGACGGTCACGAGATGCATCATTTGTATAATCGTTTGTGATGGCCAGAACATAGGATCCTGACGATGGACTTCGATAGACAGCACGTGCCGGTCGGAATCAATTACTCTAGCATTGGAGTGTAGTGGAGGGTATTCTCTGCTCATCTTATCATCCAATCGAATTCCCAAACGATCTAAAGAACAGGAAAACCTTACAGCGGCGCAGTTCTTTTGAAACCATTATAGAGCTCGAATAGCTCAGTGTCCACTAACGGCTTTAGTCAGGCATGCCCATCTGAGCCCTGCAAACAATTTGCTCCCCGTGACCGCCTCTACGGATGCAACTCAGCCTCGCCCGCTTCCTCCACCAATCACGGGGTTTCTTGTCCGCCACATCGTGGCAGTGTTGATGCATACCTCACTTTCTCCCGCCAGGCAGTCGCCAAAGCTTCAACCTCCTCCGTCTTCTATCATTTCACGTCGAGTCCGCCATACTTGATCTCACTCTTACTCTTAACATGAAGCTATCCGTTGTTATTTTGCTTCTTGTTGCAAGTAAATGTGCAGCCTCGTTGAACGACACTGGCACTTCTTCTGAAGATGGCAGACGAGGCTGGGTTTCGTCTCCAAATTGCGGTCGTGGCACGCCCGACCTTCTTTACAGCTGCTTATTTACGATATTTGTCTGCTCTTGGAGTGCGCTTCACCACGACGTGCCTAAGCAAGAATGGTCACAGTGGAAAATGATGTGGACGAAGGGACGATGGTGTTGTGTGGCCTTGATCGCTCCTGAAGCTATGGTCCTTTGGTCGTCGTCAGAGTGGGGCGGTGCTAAGAATCTATATCGGCACCTTTCTACTGTCATTTCGGTATGTGATGATTGTGTAATATGGAATCCTATCACATAGCAGCTTAACTCATTTGAACATATGCTACATAATTGTTTTAGAGACCTAAGAGCTTGAAGAACATTTTCGCTGACTAGGTACAGACAACTAGACTCAGTCTATCTCACTGCTACCTGGTGTTCCAAAAAGGACTTACCATAGTGTCAAAAGATGGGGCGAGGTTTAATCGCCTTCGAGGGGCTTTCCTTGGCGGATTAGCACGCAAACATTACATGGATATCACGGTAATCAGTAAAAAAGAGATCGAGGACAAAAGTAAAAGCGATTGGATTGCAAAGACCATCGCATGTATCCAAATCTCCTGGATGGTGGCTCAGACTATCGGACGTGCTGTACAACATCTTTCAATTACCCCACTGGAGCTCTTTACAATCGGAAATATCATCTGCGCCCTATGTGCCTACACATTTTGGTGGCAGAAGCCTCAGGACGTTAAGACGACCTTTGAGATTCCGGTATATCTGTCTCGTGGTGAAATTGACAAATTGAATCTCGATGGGTCCATAGATGTTTACTTTGGAGATACAAGGTTCGGAGTGATGATCTTGGTTTTAGTAACAGCTACGTTTGGAGCCTGCCACCTCCTAGCTTGGAACTTCGAATTTCCTACTCATACGGAGAGGATAGCGTGGCGGACTGCTAGTGTGGTTTGCTTGGCGTGTCCGCTTACTGTAATACTAATAGTGATGCTTCCTGATGTTATTGAGGATTGGCTTCCCTCCTCGGTTCGTCGTTTCCATCGCAGATCCATGGATGTCATGGAATCCTATGATGTCATGTTGCCCGTATTTGGGCTATATGTCCTGGCACGCCTTTTCATTATCGTCGAATGTTTCGTTGCTCTTCGCTCCGTTCCAGCTTCAGTCTATCAGACAGTCAATTGGACACAATGTCTCCCTCATATATAATTTTCCTTGGCTTCTACTCACTATCTCAAATTATATGCAATATAAAATGATTAAGGGGACGCTCTTCCATGGGGAACATCTCTCCCACGACGGACGCGAAGCTCAAATTTCCTCGGTCTCCTACAACGACCTGGGATGGGACACGAAGGCATAGCTGCCAGGGGTCCAGAATGCTTTCATTGCAGACACTATCTCTTCCATAATTTCATCATTATCTACATCACACCAGACTGTTTTATCTCTACGCATCTGTATAGATATTAAATAACGGCTTTTACGCGAAACAAACATCTAATTGCGGTCTTGAATACTTTATAATTATACTCTCCTCCTAAACTCTAAAAAATCATCAACACCAATTTCCCAACAAATGATAAAACGCCAAACTAACAAGATCTTGAGTTGCCCACCCCACTCAACGCCGGTGCTGGGGTTCGACACATGTCAATCCGACTCTGTTACCGCCTTCAAAGACACTTGACATCCTGACGATGAGCGGGAAAAAGCCTTATGGTATAAACCTCTTTTTAAGTAAGCTGGAAAAGAGTTCTACTTTATATCATAATTACTATATCTACTTCTAACAAACTTCCCAAAATATCAACGCCGGTGCCGACTCTCTACACATCTCAACCGAACTCCGTTAGTGCCTTCAAAGAAAGTTGACATCCTGATATCAGTAGGGAAAAGCATTTTAGCAAATACCTTGTTTCAAGGAGGCTGGAAAAGAGTACTTTCCAACATCACAAATAAGTATACCCACTTCAATAGAGACGCGGAACTCATACAGTCATTCACAACTCTCATTCGTAGTCTTAAACTATTTCTTCGTCGAAGTCAAACTCTCTAATGCCTAACACCAACAAATAATCTTTGACTTCTTACCCACATAGCATAGCCCTTCGCTTGGCTTGATGCTTCTCTGGCATACGAGGGTGTACCGGATGATCTGCTATGTTATAGCGATATCATCAGATAAAGCTTCGACGCTGTAGCAAATCTGACTTCTTTACGTCCAGCATACGTCTTCTCGTTGATAATGACGAGAGTCCGTCACATTTCTCCAAAAAGTAATTCCACAAGCTCCAGTGCACTCTCTTCACCCTGCCCCATTACTCTCGGCGCCCTCTTCCCCACCCTCTCCATACAACATCCGATTCAACCGCCTGATCTCCGAATCGAGTTTCTGGCGTTCAATTTGCAATCGCTTGACTCTCAACTGCATGCTCTCACGCTCAAGCGCCGATAAAACCCTCGTCGCTTCCTCCGCCTCAGCTTCCAATTGCGGATCTTGGTAGTCCTGTCCATCATTCCCCTGCGCCTCCTCCCCACTACTATCAGGCGTAATCGGATCCGGTAATCCCATCTGTCCCAGCCCGCCTTGTCCCACTAATCCTTCCATCCCCATTCCCATCCCCAGACTCATACCACCATTCACCGAACTATGCAATTGCGGATCCATCAAATCATCCATCGGGGCACCTGTCCCGTGTTTCTCTCGCATGTGTTCCTCGAGTCCGAGTAACGTGGAAAAGCCCTTTGATTTCTTCCGCCGCCAGCAGGATTTATCGGGACAGGCGTAGAGTTTATCGGAGTGGTCGTGGGATTTTAGACCGTGGATGGCTTTGCGGTGGTCCATGAGGGCTTTGATGTCGGGGAAGGCGGGTGCGGCGCAGCCTTTGAAGTTGCAGGTTGTCATTGTTTTGTATTTGTCCATTTGTTTCCTGATTTCGCTCGATATATCAGTATCGATCCTGCATGCGGGAGTTGAGGGTGGGTGGGGCGAACATACTTCACCTCGCTGATATCTTGACCGGGATATGCCTTCTTCAATGCCCCGTTCAAGATATTCTGCACTTCCTGTCTACTCAGATACAACCCCCCTGCCTCCCGGAGTAGATCCCTCCCATCACCTTGCTGCGCCGTATCCCTCAAATAAGCCAGTATCCCACCAGCCTCCCAGCTCTTAAAGAAATCATCCAGCACCAAACCCCTCACCCCACTATTCCTCTTAATCGAATCAATATGGTCCAAATCATGACTATGCCGCTCCCCCGTCCTCTCCACGATCCTCCTGCCATCCGGAAAAATCGTCAACCGGAACTTCGCCTTGCACGTCCCGCCCTCGCGCCGCTGCCTTGGTCGCGAGTTCTCGTGGATGATGGGCGGGGGGAAGTTCGTCTTGCGGTTGAGCCGGCAGCCGCCGTAGATCTTGGAGGTTCCGGTGGCCGGGGAGGGATTCGGCTTTTGGTGGATGCACCAGATGTTGTCGACGTAGGGCCAGAAGCGCTCCCATACTTGCGGGGTTAGTTGGACGGGGGTGTCGAGGGCGAAGAGGAGGGCGCGGTGGAGGGATATGTCGGAGGGGATGTTGTTTAGTGGTGAGGCGGCATTGGGGACGTTTTGATGGAGTGGTGGGAGTGCTTGTGGTTGAGGTGTTTGAGGGGTTTGGGATGCTTGAGTCGATTGGGTGAGTGGTTGTGCTGAGGTTATCTGGGGCGTGTCTGGAGGTATTGTAGGGAATGGTGGAAGTACGGAGGTCATGGTTGTTGGTTGTTCTGGCGCACTGGCCGTGAGGTAGTGTGGTTATTCTTTGTGGAGACGGGTTCGGTGGTGATGGGATTTTGGTGTTGAGGATGCTCCGCCATTTGGGAGATCGGCCGCTAGAACGATTCTAGTATGAGGCATGTCTTGGCGTTAGGGTCAGTGCCCAGTACTTTCTCCGAGGGCATGCGCTTTCTTTTCGAGCTGCAATTGAAGGCTGCGGGAACGCATTTCTACCTTCTGATCCAGCCAGAACCGCTTGCATGATCTTCTAAACGTATCTATACACTCAAAAGTTCAGGATGACATCCCCGTACGAGAAAGCCCTTGCAGAAATCGACGCCGCGCATTCCCTCGACCCTAACAAGACCACCGTAAATGGCAAAGAAGTGCCCTACGAGATTCATTATGCAGAGAAAATGTCAGACTACCTTACAAAACGAGCCCCAAATGCATCGGAACCTCTGCGATTAGCGATACGAGCACAGCACTTTCGACGTTGGGAAGTGCGGCGAGATTCTTACCCTATGACGCGCATAGGCTATCACGCCTGGCGGACATACTTGAAGAAACGGCAAGCAGAGCAGGTGGAACAAATATGTAAAGAAAGCGGATATAGTGATGAGGTTGCGGCTAGGGTGGCTGCGCTGATACGGAAAGAGGATCTTAAGCAAGATGAGGAGACACAAGTACTGGAGGATGTGGCCTGCTTGGTGTTTCTAGACGACCAGTTCGAGCAATTTGAGAAGGAACATAATGAGGACAAGATCATTAGTATACTGAGAAAGACGTGGGGGAAAATGAGTGAGCAGGGTCATGAGTTAGCATTGAAGATACCAATGAGTGGGAGACCGCAGGAATTAGTACAGAAGGCACTTGCTGGATGATTCATTCGATCATTACTGATGGTAAATTAAGTGGATATTCTTGATCTGACTGTTGGAAGATACGATCTATGCCAATGGAGATGTCATGACGGGCACGTTGGATGCCTACGCTCCTCCCTCCCTCTTCGCATACTCCTCCTCAATTCTCTCTTCGTACAATCGTTCTGCCTCGAGCTCTGCTTGCGATCTCTCTTTCTCGGGGCCCGTGGATCCGATCTGAGAGGACTGTCCTGAGACTTGCGAAACCGGCTGTGCAGTTACGGAGGTGTTCGTCTCTGAAGTAGTCGGTTCGGCAGTGGATGGAATTTGAACCGGCATTTTGGAAGATGATTAAGCTCAGAACAGAATAGTAGTCGTGAAAAGCCTATGATTTTGATGAGGGTTGGGAGTTTTGTAGGATGTCACTGAAAACAAAAAGCGATTGTTAGAGCGTGGGTCTGCAATATATACCTACGCCTGAGATGCAAAACGTCATTGTGGCTGTGCCAACTGTGGCGTCACACCTTTTCCACCGGGGGTTCGCCTGCAGACGTTTGACCTCCATCTTCCATCCTCCTTGCAACTCGTTTCACCATGCGGAACACTCAGTAGTACAGTCTCACATCCAGTGGTTTCGTGATACAGGACAATGAAGTTGGTGTGGATCACCCTACAGGACGTTCGTGGCTGGCCTTGTTAATCAAGCTTCCTACGACCCTATAAATCAATACGACAGCTTCAGCCTGGCCCACAATGTCGACCAATTTATATTGCGTGATACCCTCAACCACGGCCCACCGGCCTCAATTTCATCAAAACTCTATTTCTCAATTTTTTTTTTGAATCATGGATTACTTGGCGGATTTGACAGATTTCGAGCCGGGGTCGTCTCCTAGTATGAATTGGAACCACCTTAGTGATGAGGAAGCGTTCAAAACTTTTCTCGATTATGATCCCGTTACTTTCAAGTCTACTTCTCAGCGTCACAGGCAAGGAAGCATGCTGCAGAACCCTCCCATCTGGCAGTGTGGGCATTCGACCATGGTCGGTGCAGACAACCTGCAGTTACCAGCAGGACCGGCCACATCTCCTGCCTATAACCGTCCTCAAACTTGGCATCTCGACGATACAGGAGACTCCTTTGGATTGTTTGACAAGCAGTCAGTTGACAGAGAGCTCGCGGAGCACCCGGCCATCGAAACATTTGCTTTTGCTTCCCCTTCCAATATAGCAGACGCATCCAATTCGGTACCTGATTTCAACAATTTTGAAGTGGGGAGCAACGTCGTGGGTTTACATGATATTTCCAATTTCGACGACTTCTCCGTAGATGGGTTTGCGACGGATCTTTTCGCACACTGCATAACCACAGATGCTCATTCCGCAAGCCCGGGCCAACCGATAGATCCTCTTTCCTTTGAGCTAGATGGACTTGAGCAAGATTCTATAGTCGGCCCTGGGACGGTTCCTAAACAAAAGGTAGAAGGAGCCGTGGAGCCCAAGAAACGGTCGCGTATATCTTCTGCTGCTAGGTCCATCCTTGAAAAGCATTTTCGCGGAAGCCCTTATCCCTCCCCAAAAGAGATTGACGTTATTGCGCAGCTATCTGGTCTTGTCCCAAAGACAGTGAAGACTTGGTTCAGCAATGCGAGAGCACGGAAGAACCCTCCTCACACATGTAAGTACTGCTGCATTCTTACTGACGTTCTTGACGACTAATCAGGGCTATTTTCAGGTGAGGAACCCGACCTTACAGACGCCCGACGTCAAGAGAATGCATCAAAGGACCCTATGAATGGTACTCGACTTTTCGAACCACCGGGAGACCAGAACAGCGCTTTCGATACCATATCCATGAAATCAACTGCTTCTAGTAAACTCTCTTTGGAACGGTACCTGGCTGCTCCCGTAGAGGAGGAAGCTGCATCACCAAAGGCGATTCTGGATTCTCTTGAACATCCTCGCCCACTAACAGCAGCGGAACTCCAGCTTCAGCTTGAGAGAGAACAAGAGGCTGTGGTCAATAGACTTACCCGTGAACTTGCCGCCCTTAGGCGGGACAATGAGTACCAAGCAAGCGAGGGTCGCAACTCTGTAAGGTCATCCATCAGTGCCGGTAACTCCATTGGATCGGCGAGATCATTAGCTAGTAATGGTTCGTGGACTAGTCAGCTTTCCGTGAACAGTAGGGGTTCTCGAAAAGGAAGGCGACGCTGGTTGCCATATGTGCCATACGACTCCTCGATTAAACGAAACACAACTCCGTATCAATGTACTTTCCTGCCCTGTGGAGCTGCATTTGCTCGGCAGCATGAGTGGGCAAAACACGAGGAATCAGTGCATTGCCCCCAAAAGAAATGGATCTGCTGCCGAACTGACCCATCCTCTATTTTGTCCGCATGCCGTAAGCCGTCTCATCCATTGTTTTGCACACTCTGAGATCATTTCAGCTGATAGCTATAGTAACTTGCCGAACACAAAAAGTCAGATGCATACCGGCAGTAGATGATTCCGGACAAAAATGTTCGAATTGCATTCGACTAAAACAAGAATGCGAATTTGAAAAAATAATTCGCGAATTGAATCCTAGAAGAGACGATCCAACATGTCATGTAAACCATTATTTTCAAGACTGCCTTCAAAAAGAGGAGACGGAACGTACATTTCAACGCAGGGACCACTTGGCGCAGCATATTAAGCGAGTGCATTCACAACAACGGGGGACTACTGCAGACTTCCTGAACGCTTGGGCAGTTAGCAACGGAACTCCGCAGGATGATCCTGTCTTGCAATGTGGGTTCTGCTGTACGAAACTCCAATCCTGGCAAGAACGGAAGAGACATATTGCTCGCCATTTCGAAAATGGGGCAAAAATGACCATGTGGGTCGATCCTTTGCAGTTGATTCGAGCGAGGGAAGAGAATAAAGCCCTGAAATTACGGGTTCGCGAATTGGAGGCCGAGTTGGCGGAAGCTGGAAGTTAAGATTTCCAGTAAATACCACTTTTAAGATTACGAATAGGAATACCAATGAGCTTATTACTTTTTCTACTACATTTCCAGCTTAGTGCATTCACCATTCGATCAATGCCTTGGCTACTTCTTTTGCTCAGAATACCAACCAGTGGCAACCAGATCGATCTTAGCTTAATGCTAGCGCTCTCGACCAATCACCACCATTCCGATATACCTTCAAAAAGTAACAACAATCTTGCCAATGCCTGACGAACACATCCACTCTAGCATATCATACAGGTCGACTTTTGAATGATGATTTCAATTGCAACCTGATCGAAAAGTCTCTTTGTCGTAATCCACCGGACTAAATACACTCCCACCGGTCTTAATCGTTGCATGCTTACATTTCCCGATTTGGGCTTGAGTAGCCTACACTCTATTCTACGTAGACTGGCTTAGGGATGTTATCAAACCTATTCGGCGGGGGGCAGCCGCACGACTGCAGTAGCAATAGCTTCAAACGCGGCAAGATTAACGCAGCATTGGGAGAGGGGACTTTTTGTAAGGGGTATATTCCAATCATCCGAAATGCAGAACGTTTCCACATGCTTGCTATGCGTAATGCCAAAGATAAACCGGGGACATCCAAACGTACGTGACGTTACATATAAGACAATAACGGAACGCTTTCCAAGAAGAAAACTCCATGAAGGCAATGAGCTGAGCACACACGTCAAAGGAACCGTCACCCTTAAACCCGATAACGACCCTCGAAATCCCCCATTTCAACCAAACTCCTCCACGCTCCCTAAAGCATAATCTAACCCCTCACTCCAACCCAAAGACCTCTGACTCCCACTCCAATCCTCGCGCTCCTCATCTGAACTCGAAACATCAATGAGTCGTTTCGGCGAAGACACACTCAACCCCAACGTCGTCAACTTCTCCTGGAGAATAGATATAACGGCCGGATTACCGCCTCTGAAGGACGCAAGCACGGAGGAGAGTGCGTGGATGAGGTCACGGGGACCGATGCTGAAGCTGGATTCTTGGTGGTTGAAGGAGGGGACGTAGATCATGACGTCTGCGAGGGAGTTTGCGATGTCGAAGAGTTTGGTTTCCTAAAAGAGTTGTTAAGCGGAGACTAGGGTTTAGAATGGATTTAACTTACCATGCCAGGACCATGCGCCTCGAGCGATTCCTTCGATAGACTAGAAAAATGCCCCAGAACGCTCTGCGCCACTTTCGCAGGAAACGAGAACGAGAACTCGTCGTCTTCGTGCGTCGAGCGCAGATTCGTAACAGAGAGAGCATGTTGCCAAAGGAATATCCGCATCCATTGCTGCGTCATGGAGATATCTGCTCGTTGGATCTCATTGCTAAGAGTGGTGCTCGAGACGTCTTGACTGAGCTGCTGTTGGGCTAGTGCGAGGGCTTTCCGCGAACTGGAGGGGTCGGCTGTGATGGTTACGTCGAGGATGTTGAAGAGGTGGCAGAGTTGGATGAAGGCTGGTGAGATGGAGCCGTCCTTTAGGTTTTCGAGGGGTGGGAGGTTTGGCGCGCGCTTTAGCATTACTGGGACGTCGTGTTGGATGGAGTGAGCTCTATCTTGGTATTAGCTAGCGAGCTTGGGTTTTGAAAGTCTTCGGTGTACCTCTCAGTGACGAATAACAGCCAGTATATTCTCAGACTCTGTTGCTGTTGATCAACATTAAGAGCCTGGTAATACGAGGTTTTGTAAAGTCCGATAATATGTGCCGCGGTAATGGCTTCTCCGAGCAGAATAGTGGATGTTGACATTTTGCCGATATTGGCAGTATAAACATGTAGAAAAAAGGAGCTTAGCAGTGACCACAAAGTCATCCGTTCTTGATGATCGAAGGCCGCCCTGGCTCTCTTCGACTCTTCTTCAAAGAGCGCGGCGGACACACGGTAATGTCCTTCAACAGGACTCCCCGGTTCTGCGTCAATCTGGAATTGGGTTATGGTAGCAGCGCATATCGATGTTGCCAACCCATAAGCTTCCATGTCATCCGGATGGGTTAGAAGCCTTGCGAGTAGTGACTCTGTGTCTACGACTGGCCATATCGCATATGCTCGAGATTGAAAGGTATCCAAGTAATACGAAATGGAAGATGTTGAGATTCGGCTTGGCCTCGGTTGAGTGCATGGAAAATAGGAGCTCGGAAGAGCGTCAGGCCACGGCATCTCTACATCTGGTACTGGGCTGTTGAATCCGGTATTGGCTCCCGAGGTTGGAGGAAGTTGATCGAGGGGAAAGTCTATAGTCGAAGGTGATCCATCCTCAATAGAGGTCTCGCTTTCAGACCGCGTATGGCTACTTCTCGACTTCTCCTGGAGTCTCCGTATCGCAGCTTCGGTCGTTCTCCGCGGTCCTTTAGGTCCTGATTTTCCATGAGTCTTGAGATACGTGCAGTCGTATGCCGCTGCGATGCATCGGGAGCAAGGCAAATTCCCATCGCATCTCACTTTTCGAACCGAACATGGGTCGCAAGCCCTCCGTGTCCCCTTTCGAGGGGCCATAGGTTGTGGCTAGTTATACGGCGTACAGCACGTCTGGAATAGTCCAGCGTTCGGATATCTTACTAGCCAGTCATCTCTCAGTTCCAGCTAGGTGGCCGGATTGGAACGAATCGGTGCAAAAGTCCACTGAGACGCTCCGAATGGACGGACGGAGGAATCACATTCACTGACTCGTTGAACAAAGAGTTCAATGTCGTTCAGATAAAGTTTGTTGATATCCTTCACTGTCGGATGACGTTGGGAAGCTGGGGAGTGGCAACTGAGGGGAAGGGGGTATGCGGGAGCGGCTCCACCTCGGCGCTGCTATTCCTCTTCAAGCTGATCTACACGACCCAATCACGACTGCATTAGCCTCTATATAGGGCGTTATCGGGTTTTCAGCTGCGTGCTTTAGTCTTTTGAACCCATCTCCGCGTTCAAATCTGAAAATCTCGTATGTCTGTCGCCTCGACTTCTATATTAGGTAGGAGAGTGGATGTGGCGAGTCATGCTTATAGAGGACTTGCGGATTCAACTCCATTTGGCAGTGCAAGCGCTCAATTCAGATAATGTCTTTCCCATATGAAATTGTAACCAGCAATATCTAGATATTTGGATGCTTGAAATCAAGTTTCGCGGTGTTTATCTATAACCTCCATACTCTTGGTGTAGACTATCTTTCTCGCCCGGCGACACCTCCTTCCTAGCTTCTCCCTGGCTATGCGATACTGAGAGCCTCCTATTCGCCTCGGGCACAGCAATCTCGCCATCGAAAACCACAGCAATCTCTTCCAGCGTTCTTCCTTTAGTCTCCGGGAAAAGAAAGTAAATGATGAAGATCATGGAGAACAACGTCCCAATGTACACGAAATAAAACTTCCAATGTATTGCTCCAAAAGCAATTGGGTTGACATACTGGTTGAAGAATCCTGCACCAAACACGACTATCAGATTGATCGAAATGCCCTTGGCACGCAGGCGGAATGGAAGAATCTCGACAGGATACGCGATTGATAAAGGGGTGAAAGCGATGGCATAGAACCCATTGAAGATGAACAAGAACGCAACTACAGCACTGCCGGCTGCAGTGATATGACGTTGCGCAAAGACTGCCGAGAGCGCAGTGACGATGATGAACGAAGCCAGCATACCACAAGCAGACATCAACCACAGCGGACGTCGACCGAAGCGCTCCGCTGCGAAGGCTCCGCTGCCTGCACACAACGCGTTCCATACCTGAAGCCCGAGATTGATGCAGGATTGAGAAATGGAGGAGCTAATCCCGACTGATGCGAGAATAGGAGCGAGATAGTATGAGACAATACCATTCCCAGCCCACTGAATCATGAACCCCACGAGAACACATATTAGGAGTCTGTGACGGTTTCCTTTGGTCTCGAAGAAAGACATGAATCCAGTGGTTCTGGCGGCTTCTCGTTCCTTTTCAATGGCCTCACAGATCTCGCTATATTCATATTTGACCAACTCGTCCTCCATGTCACCATTAGCATGATACTTGGCGAGCATGAAGAGAGCCTCTTCCTTACGACCTTTTGAAATCAGCCATCGAGGTGATTCTGGTATAACGAAGAGTCCCAGAAGCTGTAGCCCTGGAAAGAAACCTTGAAGTAGGCAGGGTAATCGCCAGCTCCAAGTGCCGGCTAGAAAGAGAGTTCCAAGCGTTACACATGCAGAGGTGATAGAACCCCAGAACCATATTGCCTGGAATAAGGCAGTGACTTGACCTCGATGCTTCGGGTGAGCGAGTTCAGTCGTCAGAGGAGGGGCCGCTGTCTGTGAGAATCCAAGCCCAACACCAAGCATGATTCGGGTGCCCAAAATAGCCCACGGACCCTTGATTGCACACTGAATGATTGCGGCAGCAATCATGATGGAGGATCCAATCGCAACAGTGTACCGGCGACCAAGCCAATCCGAGGCATAGGATGCGGGAATAAAGCTCGGTAGGCCGCCGAGACTGATCCCAGCGATGATAAGACCCAGAGTATTGGTAGATATTGCCCCAAGGTCATCCTTGACTTGTGGACCATGTTAGGCACAGTTGCTTGGGGACGAATTTAGTATACGTACATTGGGGAATAGCGAGTAGGCCATTCATGAGACTGCCATCGTAACCATTCGCCGCGGCTGAAGCAAACATCAATCCAATGCCAATATTGAGTTTGCGGAGGCCTCGATCATGGATCCACTTCGGATGGACATTATTTCTGAGTGTTTTGTAAACAGCATCGCCGCTTTCAGACACGATCCCAGCTGGGCCACCCATCTTGCCAGAACGACTCGTGTTCACGATGGGAGCGGAGGGACGTCAAAAATGACGCGCAACCTAGCTCGATCGAATCCCCATGCATCCAATTCGTTGAAACAACCCAAGAGTAGTAACGCAACCGCGGCTTGTCGTTTTGACCGGATGAAGGAGAAAGAGTTTTCGGAGTCCAAGAACCAATTCCAAGCTGAGCTGAGCCCAAAGAGAGAATAGACCCTCGTAATTCCATATCGATCCCCATGTTTTGCGCGGGGAAACGCCACCAGGGTCGTGCTACCATGCGGGCTGAGGATAGTGCATTCTGATGGCGGAAGAAATATCGGGAAGATTCATGGAAGTTAGTCAAAATTAGCCCTAACCGCATCGGGATCTCATGCTTAGTAAGCTACCTGAGAAACTTCATCCCTCTCAACGTCTCCTAAAAGCGTATGAAACCTATAACTATTCCACCTAAACATGCATTCCATTAAATCTTTGTACTATGAGATGAAACCCTCTTTCTGTCATAGGCAAATACGTTTGGGCTTGATACAGGGAGCTGGAGCCAGTTAATCGCCCTCTGCCAATCCCCGTTGTCCCAGAAAGTAAGAGATATATTTCTGAGTAGACGGCAAAAGTCCGCTATAATGAGATTCAAGTCGCATGTGAGAGGCCTACAAAAATGTTAAGAGTGGTAGACTTCTCATCGGGCTACTTTGGGTCCTATCCCATTTTTCCCTTTTTCCCGTTTCCCGTCTCGTATATAAAGCTACCGGGAGCTCGACGAAAGGTACAAATTCCGCTCGTGGGGCTGAGTATCAAGCCTCAGACAAGTATGATGTTGTTTATATGTCCAAAACTAGAGTCGCTCCGTAAGAATCCGACCAGGGATTTTGCAGGTCCAAACTTACACATATACTAGACTAGCTTAATGACGCGGCACTCGGGATTTCCTTCACGGTATCAGGAAACGAACCTATTTCAAACTACCAGGATTCATTGATTGTTTGAGCAAGTGGTAGCATGGAATATACCAATCGTGCACCAGGTTTAGATTGTCCTAAGATCCGGGGATGTCTGGAACGCGCAAGGCTCGATAGCGATTTATGGAAAGTTCTGATTGACTTTAGTGATCGATGCGGAGAACTACCTTAATTGGCGGTGGATCTGAACCGAACTTGGGAGTGATTGGAGCGGAAGCTGTTTCACCATCTGGGCCAGTCATGCTAACTCCAAACCATCGAGAGTTATACGCACCAAAAGTATGGCGTAAACAACCATATCTCCCTGAGACTGAAGCAAGTGTCAGAAGAGATGTAACACCAGCACTGATCGTTTCTTCCATTGTAGCCAACAACTACAACCCTCTCGACATTGTCGTAATAATTACTTTCGACATTGTCGTAATACTTACTTATGTTAACACGTAAAGCCACATGCCAGCTCCAATTGGACATATCAGGGCCCGGAGACTCAGCATTCGATTGTTGTGGTCTCTTGCCCGACCTAGACGGTGGCCGTATCATGTTGGTAGCAGCAATGGTTACGAGGACAGACATCTACAACGCGTAAATCATCAAAGCCAGTATCAACCTGAAATGATATGAATTTTCCAGCGGACTCGGTGGTGTGTGCCTCGGGAAAGATGATGTGGTTTCTGACGTATATTGTTCGTATGGGATCAAATCTGCCTTCTCGCCCCGTAAGGGTCCCGTGATGCGGTCGTTTGGTGCAAGACGTTCTTCTTAGACTATGTCGAGAATTCGCTGACGAAGGTCATGGTGCTTAGGCCAGAAGAGTATGCGGAGAAATGAATGCTCAACTCCGCCAGCTCACCCCTCGCAATGTGGCGAAAACCTCGTGAGAGAGGCGGACCTCACGAACTTAAGAGCTATTAGAATTTAGGAATAAAGAACCCTCGCAAAGTAAAAAGTATAGACTATAGTTTAGCAACTAAAATGGCGGAGCATTGAGGACCTTGAGTCTCACTTTTGATATATCCAGAGTAAGTGTCCTCTACTGATTGCAACATGGGACTTTAGTCAGGCTAATCTTAATGTTAAGTAGATCTAGCTAGATTTAGTGAAAGATTTCAACCTTTGTAAAACGCTTATATACAATAAGGTTGAGGCTACTAGGAAAGATGTCATCTTGATCGTCCACACTCTCTATGAACGTGCGGACGAACTAGCCTTTAATATGGACACTCGCGTCACATTCCACACCAACGTACTTATAGCCACAATGGGTAGTTTTAAGCTAAGACATTTAGGCAAGACTTGCTACAAGGATATCAATCTAGCGGCTATATAAGACGCGCCTAGGTGCAACCAAAAGAAGCACGTCGCAACCGTGAGGGTGAAGACAAACAAGAATCAGGATTCGCTATCAAACAGGAAAACGTACGAGTGAGTTACCCCTATTCCCTGCTCCCCGCTCACCGCTCACCTTCCTTTTCCCTTCCCCTAACCCTCTTTCTCGATTAAGTCGCTAACAAGTATATGTTCCGTTCTACAGTGTCGAATTTGCCGCCTTCTTCATCCCTGCTCCATTGCTATGCCTCTCTCATCTTATCGTCGCACGCGCAATCAAGGACAATGCATTCCAAGCTGGATACCAGGATGAGGAACAGTTCTTGAACTGGCCGGCGCTCGGAGATGTCGACTACATTAAATTCCAATGGAAGGATGAGGTACTGGATAAGAAGGTTTCTAAGTTCTCTTATCAACGTTTCAATTCTATTTGGCATAAAATTTGCCAGTTATGTGGCCTCAGAAATACACCGAAGCTTTACGCAATGTGAGTCGGATCCGCTGTGAGGCTGTTACACCTGTGCAATGGCACTTATAAGCAAGTTTCTACGGTACGTACGATCGTAGTCAACAACATCGCCGTTCACGACAGTACCTATTACACTTGTGCTATGTTGGTGATCTTATATCTATTAGCTCCGTTTCTAACGGTTCGAGGAGCGTATATAAGGTCGTGGTAACAAGCTCGTCAGCATTCCTATTTGGGCTAGCTTTCAGGGCGCGGCACAGCTCCGAATGTGAGGCTCACCAGCAAACCCTCCTAGCTATATACTCAACTCGAGACTCATCAAGCAGCAATCAATCAAATTCGAGATTCGCCGCGCTAGCAACGAGGCATGGCAAACAGGTTGAACTATGGCACAGAGGCGATGGCGCTGCGCAAATTCGGAATCAAGTAAGCACCTACAATCGCATCTGGCATGGCACCTTGGAGCATCTAACCAACGACCGTGTGTTTAGCGAGACGTACCAACTGGCTATGTATCTACTAGACCAGTATCGAGGCACTATTCTCTCATGTCGCTATGCAGTTCCGCCACGTCTTGCACCGGCAGAGTCGCGGACCCAACTGGAGAAGGTAGTTAAGGTTGCTGTCGTGGATACCATTATGAGACATCCGATGCTGCAAGTCGGCATGATTGATGCCACTTCCAAGACTCCCTTGTGGATCCAGCTGCGGAGTCTCGATTTAACGCAACATATCAAATGGCTTTATCTTGGAGACCATGCCGACTTCGAACAAACGGTCCAGGAAACCTTTCGCGTTCAGCTCGATGACCGTTTCCCAGACCTTTCCGCTAAGCAGCCAGGCTGGAAGATTACCATCATTCGGCAAGGGAATGCTCCTATCTTGGAGGTCCTACTCACTTGGAATCACCCCCAATTCGACGGTACAGGCGCCAAGATCTGGCACGAAGACTTTCTCCAGATACTCAATACTGCTGAGAACGGAGCATATGAGCGGGCGGGCTTGGATGGCGATATACTTAGACTACCTGAAGCGCCCCCCTTGCTTCCAACCCCAATCGAGAGCCTAAAGAGTCTTCCATTAGATCTCAAGTACCTCGCCAAGTCAGTTTGGGATGAATTTCGGCCTCAATTTCTTAATCGCGACGTGTCCCAAGCAGCCTGGTGCCCAATTCGCACCTCTCCGTACAAAACCCAGTTCCGGGCCTTCTTCATGGATAACGCATCTCTATCTGCGATCCTAGCACTCTGCCGACAGAACAAGACTACAATCACCGGCCTGCTAAACGGATTGGCGCTCATTGCCTTCACATCGCGCCTCGACAGCACAGTCGCCCCGGCCTTTCAGAGTTCTACCATAATGGACCACCGCCGGAATTTGCCTCCGGCTCCGCCAGACGCTCCGTGGGGTAGCTCTGGCAGAGCAGTGAGCAACTACGTGACCCAGTTGCCCCATAGATTCGAGACGGAGCTAGTGGCACGAATTCGTTCCAAGCTGCCAGCTAATAGCAGCGATGGAATAGATCTGTCCGCCGACCTCCAACGCGAGCTCTGGGCAGTATCGGCACAGAATCGGCTGGAGATAGTGCGCAAGCTGGAAACCGGGCTGCGAAACGACCTGGTAGGGGTGTTCAAGTACGTCACGGACTGGCAGAAGACGATGAGCGACATGGCGAAAAAGACGCGCCAATTCACGTGGCTGGTGACCAATGTCGGTGTCCTGAACGGGAGCACGTCCGACGACCAGAAGTGGTCGATCGACCGGCCGCAGTTTGGTCTCAGCGCCGAGATCCCCGCTGCCGCCATCGAGTTTGCCCCGATCAGTGTGGCTGGCCGGGGAATGTGTGTCAGCGCTAACTGGCCGGACTGCGCTGTCGATGTGAAGTTTGGGGAGCGTATCATGGCTGATCTGGAAAGGTGGCTGGCTCAACTTGCAAGCCAGTCATGATGTGCATGCTGGGTACTCTACGAAGCACCACTTGTACAGATACATACACCTGCACCAAGTGCTCAGAGAAGACTTCACGGAAGGCCTGTTTTACCCCTGCTCTTCCTGGCCCCCAAGTTCTGCAGTCATCATCCATTTAATCTAACAATGGATCGAATGGTCAAGAAATGCAACTACAGGGCCCCCAAGTCTAATGTGATTGTGAGATGCCCGTTCCGAATCTTACGTGCATACAATTCCCGGATACGTAAAACCCCCAATAGGTTAAATTACAAGTCTGCCTGTCCAATCTGCGTGTCAATTAGGAGCTCGCTTAACAGCTAGGTTGGCACGGATGGTAGCTGAACCAGCATGCAGTACACTTTCTACAAGGAGGAGACATGAACAGAGTGACGCAAGCCCCAGCGCATGAAAAAATGGTATATGGAAATGGGGCATGGAGAAACGCCAGCAGAGAAAGTTTATGCATTTCAACTTCGCGCTGATCTTCAAATCGTGACTCCTTGCGAACTAGAAGCAGACCGTGCAGTAGTTGGATTATATTCAAAGCTATATAACGCGTAGAAATGTAAACCCGAAAAAAAATCTCTTCAAAAGTTCATTATTCATTGCAGATCATGGGACGTAAATTTCGAAAGCCACCACTCAGTCGGCTAAAGCATGCTAGTCTGGCCCAGGAAAGAAGAGTGCCGAAACAAAAGCCTCAGTCATCTGGGCGGAGCTTTCGTGTGGATCTGTTCCCTCCTATAGGCAAATTCTTGCTCCATGAGATCCCTCTTGAAGTCATCCGTCAAATGTGCCACACGTGTTATATGATCACGAGTTAATTTGCCATTCTTCCCGTCTTGGGAGGCTTCCGCAAGTGCAATTCCTAGGGCTGTCGAAATTATATTTCGAATTTGATGGCCATTAAAGTTATATCGATGGCTTTCTCGTTGCAGCCAGTCATGGATGTCACTGTAGTTATCCACGAGCTTTTTGTCGCGTAATTGGTTGATGAAAGAACTGAAGATAGCCTGTCGTTGAGCGGGCGCCAATTCATCGTATTTAATAGCTATGTCTGCCCATGTTTTATTAAAAGTCGATTTGCGAGTTCTGTTTCATTGAAGTACGAGGAACTTACGGATGCGGCTTTGCACAGCGATGTCAAATGACCTCATTCGATTCGTTGTTAGAATTAAGATGCCGTCATAATACTCAAGAACCCGTAAAAGCACTGCCAAATGGTCCTGTTAATTAATATTCTGGCAAACAAAACTGGAGCTAGAGTTTTACCTGACACCATGGCGTTTCTTCTCAAGTCATTTTCACCCTGCCCCCTTGCTTCTAGGAAAACGTCTGCTTCATCGCTGATGAAAGGTCAGTTAGAGTCGACCATAACCTTCATCACACGGTGAAAGAACTCACAAAAGAAGGATTGCCTCCCAAAGCGCGGCGAGGTCGAATACTTTTTGCAAATTGGCCTCAACCTTGTCACCCTCAATGCCAATATCTGAAACACCAACAGAGAAGAGTGGCTTGCCTGCCATTAATGCAACACTTTCGGCTGTCAATGTTTTCCCTACACCAGGGTATCCTAAGATTGTCAGTATAAATTCCGATCAGAATGGAAACAGGGCTATTTGCTGGACTTACCGTAGAGCATGATCACTAGACCTTTCCCCTTTTCTGGAGCGAAATCCTCCAAGCCGCGAGGTCGGCCATTTACCATTTGCTTTCCCATCTCATGTGCCATCACGGACTTCCTAAGCAGCTCTTTGTAGTTTTCGTTTAATCGAAGTTCATCTTCGAAGGTCCGTTTGTCGGCCTCTGTAGGGGGAGATAGATTTTCTACGAGAAGTTGTGCCCATCTCTTGTGCTTCAACGAATAACCAAGGACTCGAGGGGGGAAGAGCAGGTATTGCTCATCGCTAAGATCCTTCCCTGAGTGCTTATCCCAATCGATCCTATACATATCTCGGAAGGTTTTGTTTGATCGTCTTTCTGGTGATATTCCTTGCACTGCGCCTTCATACCTTACTAACGATCCAAGCAAGGGTGTCTTAGGTGGTTGGTATTCGAAGTATGATTTGAAATCAACCATAGTCGCACCGACGAGCTGGACAGTTATCAGTCAAAGTTGTGTCGTAAGAGCAGAACGATACTTACACTATTCTTTTCGATTGCTCCCCCTCTGGAATTTGGTTTCTTGGGATCCGAGACTGACTCCGAGGAAGATAAGTTGTCGTTAGACAGCTGGCCAGATGCAAAAGCCCCGCCTCTATGGAAATAGGCACGACCATTGTAGACAAACATCTGCTTCCCTGTCTTCGCCATGCAATACTCCTTGTAGCCCATTCCTCTTTTGATGAGCCTTGCCTTCAGTTTCTCGACCCCGGAGACGCCGTCCTGCTCATGAAATGCGAGGGGATAGAAGGGTAGGTCAATAACACTCTTTCTCTCGTCTCCCCAGTAGTCAACTGCCATCTGGAAGGGGACTCTGTTGAATTCTTTGCCATTCCAATCATAACTGTAACATACTAGGTCGAATGTTTGATGGCTGGACACGAAGGAGTCGCAAGAGTCGACCAAGAATATCTGGTATTTCTCGAGAAAAGGTTTTCCGACAATCAAAGTCCCTGGGGGGAACAAAGTCCAAAGAGCGTTATGGGTGATTGATTTCTCCTTTATGAATGAGTCTCTTTCTCTGAAGTAACGATCGAGACTGACAGATCCCGATGACGTTGAGATGATTTTGAGCAGTTCTCCGAGATCGATACGTGCCTGCATTAGACTCGCTTCGTCATTCTCGGTCTCCTTGGTTGCAATCACAGCTTCCTCCCACGAGTATATCAATGTTGTATATGGAGCGCGTAACTGGGTAATGACCTTAGGTGATCCCCATTTTGCGACAACCTTGCCGATTAATTTCTGGAGCGGGACAAATTCGATGTCAACTTCGGAGCCAAGAGACTGTTCGTCGTTGCGGTAAGATCGTGCTCCCGTGCTACTAGTGATCTTCCTAAACGTAAAAGCTCGCTCGGATGGTCCTTTGGCGTCGTTCTTCGGTTTTGGGGTTTCCATTTTTGCGGGTGAAGTGACGTATTCTCCCCGGTCAGAATTCCATTTGCTGATGAGAATAGCATAACGGGATGGTTCTTCCTCCGTCGAAGGGTCTTGCTTTGCTTTCGGCGAGATGCCGTCACTCTAGTTATTGTTCATTAGCTGACAATCATGGCTGGCTCTAGGGCATGATATGCGTACTTGTTCGGCGAGTCCATGCTCTTTGGGTTTTGTATTATTGGTTGACTCAGTTTCTACAATCCCATTCTGTAACAACATTAGTCATTTCCTGCCAATGCTTCAAAGTGTCTTCACCACCATTGCTCATGCAGGGCATCGAGAATTGCAGAGCGCTGGTAAACAGGCTTCGGAGTGAACATACCTCTTGCACCGGAATCGTCCCTGTTTTGTTTTGAGTAGATAATCTGGCTTCAAGCTGGGCAATCCCGTTCTGTAGAGCTGCGCATCGTTCTTCCAGGCCGGAAAGAAGGCCCTCGTCGGATGACACCTCGTACTCTGGATAAGCAAAATGTGACAGTCAGAAGCTCAACTACATACTGTTTCCAGAGCTGCTGGAGTTTGCGGATTGGCAACATCCATCGTGATAATTGAGAGTATAAAGTGGAATTCGGATATCGAGGGAATCCGGTCCGTTAGAGATCAAAGAAGCGCCTGCAGACAGTAAAACAAAGCAAAGAAGCAAAGGTGTCGAATGCAATATATCAAAGAGAATTTGACTGCGTACAGTATGTGGTGATAGCATAGCCGCAAAGCGCACTTTGCGCTATGTAACCTATATTTCGAATTCATACTCTTCATGTAACGTATTGAAACACTTCGGATTTTGCCTGAAGTAACTTCCGAGGTACGGTTAGCTGCACATACTGATGAGAAGGGATGTGTAACTAAGTATACTTGTGACTGTGTAATATTGACTGCGGTCTTGAGGAACAGTTTCGAGCCACCCCAACAATGCGGTACGATGCATTGGTTGGTAAATTTGGATTAGAGTTGGGATGGTACGAATGAAGAAGAGATTCGTTGTACTCGCTTGGTAGCCGCCTTTAGCATTATGCTCCGTGTTATGCGACCATCCGGGTAGAGGTAACTTAGGTGACCTGATATTCTAGGCGTCAGCAGAGGCGTTGCACAAGCGTGGCTATGTATAGAAGAGAAGTTATCATTGCTGTGTTTCGAAGAGATCAAAGCTGAGGCGTAGCAAATTTAAAATAGACACTGCTATTTCGAATGACCTTATCAGCAAGAAATAAATTCGGGGTAGGGGTTAAAGTGTCACCCTCTTCGTATAGAAGAAGATGGTTGAGGAGAGCGCAACAGGAGCACAAATCCAAGCATTTGACCTCGTCTGGCGGGCCATACTCTAACCGAGGGACCGTTCATACTTTATTCTCAATCTTGTCGTTCAGTATGCCAGACCTTAAAGCTTTTGAGCCGAAGGGCTCTCATTTGCACTGTGACATCATTGTACAGGATCAATGGAATCATAAGCTTGAACGTGGAAATTTGCGGAAAGAATTGTTCTCGAAGGAAATTCAAGCGTAGGTATAACATGCCTTAGACGATTCGTCAACTCACTTCCAAAAGGGAATCAATTGATGCGGCACGTGATATCGTCCCAGAAGTGGAGAAATGGCTGAAAAGGAGGATAGTAGGAATTGGGAGTGGCGTTACCAAAGAATTGAATCGAGTAATGGATTGCCGCAAAAACAAACTTGTGGATGAACGACGTCCTTCGGAAGATATCCTCAGCCAGCTCTCTTTAATGGATATCCAAGACTTGTCAGAATATGTCACACGCGAAATGGGTAGGCTGCGCGAGTCCTGTTCTGAAGTGGAAATGAGGCGATCACGAGGCCTCCATAAAACGTTCGCGAAATCTCAAGAGTTTCTGATGGCGTTTGATCGATTTCTGGTTGCATACTCTGGTATTGTCGACATTGTGAAGGCAGCGGATGGGCAGTATGGTGGAATTGCATGCGCGACACTTGCAATACTATTCGCGGTAGGCCCTCCGGTGCCGGAACATTGGCAATGCTGATAGTCCTAGACCGTGAAGTTGAAAGCAAAAGGCGAAGAGTCAATCTCCACCTCAATCAGTCAGATCTCCGATCGTCTGCCAGATTTGAAGATACTTCAGCGCATATACCCAGACACTCTCCTCCAATTGATGCTAGTTGCGGCGTACAAAGATGTAATCATCTTCGCAAGAGAGGCAGCAGACTACTATCTATCTAGTGGATTTGGTAAATCATCCGTCATGAATAAAAAGACAACAAAATAGCTAACAGGGACAGCGCGATACGTGAGAAACATTGGGAAGCCGCTTCAGTTCCAGATCCTGGAGCAAGGAATGAGAGATAACTTCATGAAGATAAAGCAGAAATGTGAGACTCTACTGGCACAACGAATAGACAATCTCGAAACGCAGAACAAAGGTAAGAGTTTTGACTTATAATGCGCTTTCGAATAGGCTGACATTGAGGAGAAATGCAGACAAGAGAAGACGTCGTACAGCTCATAAGGCTGAAAGAAGCCTTCGGTCTCACAACCTGCTATCATGGAGATATTGAAAAGAACTTGACAAATTATCGGTACATACTAGAAAGAGCTTTTGACAACGACCGACGCCGAGAACATATGACATACTCGAGATTCTCGGCCACAGAACTTGGCCGGAAGTGGGAACAAGATGGCTCTATGTTGTTAATACTCTTCGGCTACAATGAGAAGAGTGGTTCATCAATGGAATCGTGGCTCTCTCCAGTCGGAGTCGAACTTGTCGCAAGACTCATCAAGTCGAACCTTCCTGTCGCGTATCACTTTTGCGCAAACTCACCCGGGTCCTTGGCAGATATCATGAAAATCCTCATCTTCCAATTGTTAGATCGTGATGCATCCCTGATACGGCGAGGAAGAGATCTGCAAGATATTCATGCGTTGCTGTCGCAAAGAGATGATAATGGGATCAGCGTGCAGGCTCTTCGTGGGATTCTTGTGCGTGTGATCAATCTGCATGATAGTCAGGTGTTCATCGTCCTGGATCGCGCAGACTGTTGCGATGGAAGTCGACTGGAATGCATCGAGACGATGCTTTCCTTAGTGAAGGATGCTACGGTGGACCTCAAAATCTTGATGGTTTACAAGAGTGAGCACTGGGATGTTGAGCGGAATGAAGGCGAAATCCGTAGGCAGGGAATCGATGAGAAGGTGTTACGATTAGTCCGACTGGATCAACAGCGAAAATAGCGCTTCATTTATGTCACAAGTATCCATGCAAAATTGATGAAAGATGAGATTTGTGATCTCGTGAAAAGACAAGACTCGGCGATGTTACGGCCAAGTCCGACGCTGTACCAAAAGTAGATTAGTTCAGTCTCGACATGCTCATGTGATGGTTCTATCATATATTCACGCATACTTAATCGGCGAAGGAGGAGAAAGCAACCGCAGCTCGCGCAGAGCAATTAAGCAAGGCTCATTTCCAATGATCAAGGGCTGCTGAAATACTTTGTATGGCGGTATGAGGACGAAACTTGATATTGATATTTCGCTATGTTCCATGCTGCCAGGTACAATGCAAAATCAAAGCAACACCGTTACATCATTCAATGAAATCAATTATAAATGAGAGCTTTAAATATAATCACCACTTACGCGTGGTTGAGCTTAATCAAACTCTTTTTCATGCTGCCAGGTCCGTTTGTCCCAACCCATGTAGCTTGGACTTGGTGAACGACCTCAAAAGCATTGGGTTCCCAGAATAAAATCTGCAAAGTTGACTACTAGATGTCTGATCCGCTGCTATATCCCTCAAATCTTCATATCCGTCCGTCCCCTAAAAACCGCCTCCCTCATCCTCTTCTCCCCAACCAAAAAACTCCTCGGAAACCACTCGATCCCACCCACCTCACCCCCCCTCAAAAGCCACACCAGCGCCTCCGCAGACTTCAGACAAAGCACCATCCCATGCCCATTAAACCCCGCCGAGATCCAAACGCCCTTCATCCCCGGCATCTCGCCCACAAACGGCCGCCCATCGGCCGTCGCGCCCATGATACCCGACCATTCCTGGATAACGCGCTCATCGTCTGCGGAAGCTTCGCCCCAGTTCCCGGGCCCAAAGTATCCGATGAGCGAGGATTTTAGGTAGCGGGAGGATGTTTCGTTTAGGCTGCTGTCGTCGCAAATGCCGTATTCGCTTGCGCCGGCGTTGGGTAGGCGGCCTAGACCGCCGCCGATGACGATGTGTTGGCCGGAGGGTGTAGGACGGGGGATCATGTATTCGTAGCCGGATTTGTAGATGAAGGAGTATGTTGTTGGTAGGGGTGTTGGAAAGGTGGCGGTTTGGGGAGGTTGTTGCACGGTTATTTGGCCGCGCATAGGTACTATGAGGCCTTGGATTGAGGAAAGTAGGTGGGCTGTATAGCCATTTGTAGCGAGTACCACGTCACGGGTGCGAATGGTTCCGCGAGACGTCTGGATCTCCCATCGTGACGTGCTGCTGGAATCTTGAGATGAGATTGGAGTGATCTTGATGACGGGTGTGTTAGTCCATAACTTCAATCCGCGTCTGACACATAGCTCCAACGTTTGTGTAGCGAGCTTATAAGCGCTTAGTCGGCCAGCTAGATACTCAAACGCGCCTACGAGTAGCTCTTTTTCTTTGACTTCGGGGTTTTGGTTCTCCTCCGTGACCAAGAATTTCTTCATCGCTTCTTCTTTGCTCCAGATCTTATAATGGGCTATTCCCCCCTCACGACTTTCTTGTTCTCCGGCATCCATTCTCATCATCTCAATTGCCTCTTTGCCCCTTTCGAATGTTCCCTCGTCGAATATCGCGTCAACGGTATTGCATAAGCAACTCTCACAGTCCAACCCTTGATCTTTGGCGAACTTGTGCGTGGCGAGGATATTGTCAAATTCCAGTCTCGCAATCTTTAACGCTTCATCTACACCAAGTTCCTTTTTATGCTGCATGTAACTCCGATAAGAAGCAGCTTTCGTATGGCCTCCATTTCTCCCCGTCGCCCCGCTACAGACTTCGCGAGCTTCTAGCATGACTATGTTGCTGTTGGGAGAGGCGTTGAGGAGATTATATGCAATCATCGTGCCGCTTATACCGCTACCAATGATGACATAGTCTGCTTCTGAGGGCAATGAAGAGGATGTGCAGCGGTTTGCGAGAGGGGATTTGGGATTATGCCAGTAAGAAGGGAGAGGATGGGAATGGGGAAGAGAGACAGGGATTGAGGCACGGGTCTCCATGATGAGTTAGAATGTGAAGAAGGGAATGAAAGTGGGGAAATAGTCTAGAAATGCAACTTTGAAAGACCAAACATCCAGAGGAGATACTTGGTAGAACGAAATGTTGCACCGAGAAGATTCGTGTCAAAGCGACGGTTGAAACTGTAGAACGGAGTTGAAATATTTATAGGTATAGAGGATAAAGGTAATGGACCTCTTTCTTATAAATGTAGAGGGTTTAAGGGGAAGATAGGATCAATTGTCGTTCCCGACGTGAAGTCGCCGCTAGATGTGTACACTCGCGGGTATAGCTGCCCGTTTGAGGCTAGTATCCGAGCTAAGGTGTTCGGTGAAAGATCGGACCATCTGGTACGACCACGATAACTAATGGAGTGCAACCCTAAATGATCAAGATAGCATTTTATCCCTCTTGAGCCCAGAGAAAGCATCGACAAAAGAAAGCACATGGCAAATGTCTCATTTATGTTCTGAAAAGAACTCGTTTCTTTCCTACCCGGAAACAGGTTCACATACAGAAGTATATTTGGGGTCACCCCAAGAAGCCACCTTATTGAGCTCAAGTGTGTTCGATACACCACGAGAACCATACTACGAGCAACCGGACATAGTTGACGGCGACACGACCCGTTAAGGATAATCTAGCAAATGGATTATTGAATTATGCACAGAGGTTGAACGATCAAAATGTTATACAGGGTATCCCACCTGGACCATGAAAACGAGAATGCGACCTTTCCTCCATAAAAGCTGATAATGATTCAACGCCAGGATACTTTGACCCATTTTGAACTATCCAAACGCCTTAATTGACCATGGCCGTCGCGAATTGGAGACCGTAGTCATGCAAAGTCATCGAAATAAAGGAACCAATCGTAGAATGCTACCACACCCTGCTCTCCATCCTCTTTTCTTTGGCTTCGATCAATTTCGCTTCGACTATCCTCTTTGTCCCCATACTCTTCACCGTGTCTATCAGCTTGCCCTTCAGATGTAATGCTTCCACGTCATCTCCACCTCCGATACTCTTTCCATTTATCAGAACGTTGGGGACTGTATTTCGGCCCGTACTCTTGGCGAGATGGGCTTGTAACCCTGGTCCGAGTGGGTGCTCATCCAGCTCGACAACGTACGGCGGTGGGACGATTTTGTATTGTTGGAGGAGGATTTGCTTAGCTTTCTTCGAGAAGGGACAATAGGTTTTGGAAAAGATGATTACTGTCAAGCAGGTTAGCGAGATTGTATGATCTAAGGTGTGCCATAGGGACTTTGAACGTACTTGGACTCTTCTTGAGAATGGCGTTCAATTCGACCTCAACCTCATGATCCTCCTCCGTCTCTGCTTCCTGTTTCGCTGCTTGTTTGTCCGCTGGCTTGCCGCCATATCCCGCTACTCCAGGTACTCTGTCGCCGTCCTGGCTCGTCATCTTGTACCTCCCTCCGACGCTCTTCTCGGTATTGGATGCCAATGGCCCTTCCACTGCCTCTTTTACTTTCTGCCCCTTCACATCTGCTGACTTCTTAGCAGCGTCCTCTGCTGCTTTTAATCGTGCGCCCACATCCTCGGCATCTCTATCTTTTGCGACTTGCGCGTCTTGTTTAGCCTGCAATGCCTGTTGTGTTTTGGTGTAGAAGTCCGAGGTCTGGGTTTGGCGCGCAGCGGAGGTCATGTAAAGGGTAACGAGAATGGCCAGGAGGACCATGAGACCGAAGACCTTTACTCGTCGCTGCGAAGGCATTTCGTCGGTTCGGAGCAAGTCCCGGCGATGAAGGCGAGGGGAGGGTGTTCGACTTTAGCACTCGTCGGTCGGTATTGCGTTGAAGCAACGTGGGGTTTCGCAGGGGTGCTGTATCCGGCACTCGTCTCAAGTTCGCGCGTGCTATATCTGCAGCCAGTTAATTGTTGCTGTTGTAAGCCTTCTCAAGACCGGTTGAGGTCGCTGAATGTGCCGTGTAATAATGAATTTGGGGGGAATTACGATGTGGCGGAGGATCGTCGTCGGGGGTGCTCCGTACTACTGCAAAAAGCTCAATTGCTCACGCGATGCTTCGGATAGCGGCTCGAATGACGCGAGATAATTCCACGAGGAAGTTCATACGAAGGTACAATATGTCTGGTATTCCTGTTAGAAGACGTCTGAGTACGAGACATTCAGGATGCGAGGAGCTGTTGGAAGGGGCTCGTAGAAGGCGCAGCTTGGCCAGAACCTCGGGTGCACGACCGTTGGACACCTTACACCTTGCATAATAAGCCAAGCTTTCCCCAGTATTCTTCTTCACCATCGCGGCCATGTCCCTCTTCGTGTTTCACCTGCAAACGATTTTGTCGCAATACATGCGAACTATCTGCCAAACTATCCAATAAACGTGTACTTTACTATGGCGATATTGAGAGCGTCTGGGCATCACCGTAAATCCGCCAGCAAACCCAGGGCCTCGGATTTGACATCTGTCAGGCTATCTCAACACCAAGGATCCATCGCGCACTACCAAGGAAGGCTTAGACAGCGCGCCTGATAAGGCTCTGACCGCAAAATCTCCGCAATGGCTATCCATCATCAGAAGCAAGTTTCTGCAACTAACTGAATGCAAACAATCGAGGATGGTTGCGGATGGTGCTAACTTCTCTTACATCATTCACATGCTTTCTAACCAACTGGCCAACACTTCACCCTACTTCGTACGCTTCTGAGGTAACACAAACCCTTAGTTCGAAATTCAGGCACAAAAACGGTCTTTGTGTTCCCCGACATCGTCCATGTCATTCTTCTTTAACCACCTTCCTAATCGGGGCATATCACCTCCGATCAATACCATCATCATCGCATATCGATATGCTTCCCCGTCACAATCCAGAATGTCTCCGATTGCTATTGCCGGGATATCTCCCCCATAGAAATGGCCTATCTGTGATAAGTTATCCCTATCTTCATCTTTTCTTCATTACCAAGTGGCTTAATTCCTTGGCGTCCTGCCGTGGTTGCTTCTGTATATTAGATGCGTGTCATGTTGAGCCTTGATCTGCTCTGCATTTCTAACTTATTACTTCATTAAGTTTTCTTGTATATTGTCACTTTCTAGCATTGTTGAAATCATGGCTGAAAAAGTCGTCCAAGAAGATAAGCCATTTGGCTTTCTCGACGCTCGAAATGGATCCGTCTTCTCCACACACCACGACGCAATTGTAACCAATCTACAAGATGCAGATGAAGCCCTTGCCTTCCTTCAGAACCACCCGCGAGCGGAACAAATCGCCTTGGAGGGAAACGCAATTCTTGAGGACCCGGCTCAGATGAAGAAGTTACGACGAAAAATCGACCGAACGATATGTCCGCTCCTTGCTGCCGTATACTTCTTGCAATTTCTTGACAAGACAACGTAAATATTTGCCTTGTACTATTATTTAATGAGTCTAACAGACTTTTTAGGCTCTCGTACACCGCCGTCATGGGCATCAGGACCGACACCCATCTCAAGGGACAGCAGTACTCGGATCTATCCATGTTGTTCTACATCGGTTTGTAGACACTATTGCAGTCGAGAAGACCATACTAATATAACCATAGGCTTCCTGGCAGCGGAATTTCCAACCCAGTATCTCGCCCAACATATTTCTCGCCTCGGGCTGTATCTCGGAGTTAACATCATGATGTGGGGTGTGGTCCTAGCATGCCACGCGGCTTCCACCTCCTTTGCCGGATTGGCTATCTGCCGCACACTGCTCGGTGTATTTGAGAGCTGCGTTGCCCCAATTCTAGTACTGATTATCGCAATGTGGTATAAAAAAGAGGAACAAGGCCGCAGAGTCAGCTGGTTCTATGTCTGCAACTCCTTAACCCAGATCTTTGGAGGCCTGGTTGCATATGGCTTCAGCTTTACCAACACGAAATTTGCCAGCTGGCGTATCTTCTTCTTATTCATTGGAGCGCTGACATTTGTTATCGGAGGGCTCGTCTGCTTTCTTCTGCCCGATTCACCAGTCAAAGCCAAGCGATTCTCTGATGCTGAGAAGGTGGCAGCTCTTATGAGAGTCAAAGGGAATCAGAGGTATGTAAATCTCCCAGCTACCCAGACATAATCTAACGAAGTGAATCATAGCGGAACGCAAAACGCCGTGTTGAAGAAATCCCAGGTCATTGAGACTTTCAAAGACCCTAGAGTATACCTCATTTGCTTGGCAACCCTGCTATCATCCATCCCTAATGGAGGCATCTCGAATTTCTCAAGCATTCTTTTAACCACCTTTGGTTATACATCACGCCAGGCGCTCCTCTACAGCGCCCCTAGTGGAGCAATCGGAGTGGTATTCGTTCTTTTCACCGGATGGATATCCGATAAGCTGAACGATCGATCCATGTAAGTCCCGACATCGCTACACCCAATTACGACTCTGGCAGAGACGTCTTTGTCTACATTCCTAACGATCGCAGTGTTATGTTCATCTGTATCATCCCCACCATCCTCGCAGCCGGCATGATGATCGGTTTCGACCCCAACGGCATCCCCCATAACAAGGGCGCTCTTCTCGCCGCCTCCTTCTTATCCGGCACCTTCGGCGCGGCATTCATGCTACTCCTCGCCTGGAACGCCTCCAACATCGCAGGCCACACGAAAAAAGTCTCCATCAACGCCCTCACGCTCGTCTCCTTCGCCGTCGGCAATATCCTAGGCACACAAACATTCCAGCAAAAGCAAGCACCGGGATACATATCCGGGAAAATCAGTATCATTGCGACGCTGTCGGCTCTGTGTATTGTTGTCGTGTTGATGCGGTTGTATAACGATTATCTGAATAGACAGAACAAGAAGGCGTTGGCGGGGATGAGTGAGGGCGAGAAGGATGAGTTGAGGGAGAAGATGTCGTTTGCGGATCAGACTGATAGGAAGAATGTGTTTTTTATGTATACGCATTGAGGTGGGCGGTGGTGTAGGATTTATAGAGATGTAGTTAAGAGATAGATTGAGATAGCAATTTTTTCTTGTATTGAGTGTTTGAAATAAGTAATACTCCTTCCAGATGCAGAGCCTTTGCATGCCTCTCCATTGTTACGTACTAACGATCTACATACAGGATTTGGACTCGGTGACGGGCTTCGAGGCCAGTTGCATTCTTGACGCTGGTCGAAAAGTAGTTGAACACGCATGCCTCGCTTGGACGGGTTAGATAATGGCCTAACTTTCAGAAACTAAGAGTTTCAACCAGACGTATTCCACAGTCTCAAAGTAAAAGATATTTGACGCGACCATCACGTGACAATCTCTCTATTGCATCCTGCCAATAATCCGTTATCTACCGTGTAGACTTTTCTTTTTCTCGCAGCTGAATAAAAAACAACACCACTGATTGTACCATCCGTCGCATCTCTAACTAATGTTGTCAGTATGACGCAGGCAGATATCTAAGCCAAGCATCTCGCGAATCGCGATTTCAAGACTTGGCGAGGCGAGACGAGGCTCATCATCAGTCCGCTTACTCTAACATCTATCAAAGTATATCCCTGTTTACTATTCTGTTCAAAACTTATAAAATAGAGTAATACTGATTATTAATACTCTTTTACCCTATAGCGCAAAGTAGATAAAGGAGAAGAAGTACCACTGGGCGGCCCTTGAGATCGTAAACTTGATTTGTTGCTTCACACGAAGCCCAAAAGTCTGCGTTAACGAATGCGAACGTGTTTGCATTGGGGTAACTTAGGTCAACTTATTCTATATTGGACATTTTCTCTCTTTTTTTGTTCTTCCTAACCAGAACTTTCAAGACCAGGTTTTCTAAGCAGTGTGAAGCTCAAATGTCTCACCGAAACACGATTCATTTGCTATGGACAGGTACGAGCAACTTTCAAGCGCCCCCACTGATGTCGCCTATCACCGAGAACGGAACCCTGGCGGCCTGTAACCGCGCGAAACGGATCGACCCAAGCGGCCCGAGAGCTAATCCCAATATATGCCAAGACCGACCAATCACACCAGGAACGTGAGCACGATGCCCTTGTGAAACATCGCGAACCCGCTATAGCTTACGACGCCTATTTCCTTGCTTTGTGGTACACGCGATTTAGGTGAGGCTATGCAACACCACAAACCTGCTTATCGACAACGGCTTGTTGATTATAAAATTCGTATGCGGATCAGTTTCTTTTACTTGTACTCCATTTCTCCTTATTTTACTCTACAACTTTCCACTGCCACGACAGACAGCTTAGACCAAATATGACAATTCCCCGCTATGGAGTCTGGGTTGCGTACCCCACCTCATTCACCGCCCAACGCGCACAGCAAGACCCCACAAGCCCTCACATCACTCTCAAATTCAAGAATGATCCAAACGCAACTACAGAATACGAAGCCGCCATCAACGCCAAATCCCTAGACACCGACTCACGCCTCGTTTACTGGCTTGACAAGAATCTTCAAGACGACTACACCAATACACTCAAGAACTTCAATTTCGGCTTCCATTCGATCCAATCTGGAGATGGCACAGGCCTTGACTACATCCGAGGCGGCATGATCAACCTCTCAGCCGGAGAAATCTTGCAATCCGACGTGCCGGGCCCAAACAACGACATCATCGATGAAGTCAGCCCGATCCTTCAATCCGGCATCGACCAAAAAGCCACAGTCTACATCTTCGGCTCCGAGTACACCGAAAACGACGGCATTCACGATGTTCACATGAACCAGGGCAGCTTGCCAAAGTTTGAGAATGGTGTTGGGCAGGATGGAGGCCTTTTCTTGAGTTTTCCGGATGGGCATTGGGAGGGTGTTTTCATTGCTTTTGCGTCCCAGGAGGTTCCTACGGATGATAAGACTGGGTTGCCGGCGGCGGGGGCAAAGACTTTGGCGAGTTTGGCGCAGGGGGGAGGGTAAGAGCGCTCTGAATATTGACTTGGCTTGAGAGGAATGATTGCTGACTTGTGTAGAAGTGCACAGAGTGCGGGCAAATGAAGAGACCTGGCTTTCATGTAGAGTGTGCCACGATAGGGACGAGACTTCTGGCCGCCCACTTCAGCTGTGATGAACTTGTTTTCGTCGATCACCACTATCCAGACGAAAATATGAGGGTAGATCGAATTGAAGATCCACACCAGAAGTATTTACTGTTCTAGTGTACAACAAACCAGTTTCAGTCTAGGTCTGTTCGATGCTGAGTGGAGTTTCCAGTTGTCTCCATAGAGCTACTTTCCAGTCGCGGGTAGCCCGATGTCCAGGAACCTCAACCATTTTCTTGCCATCTGCTTTATAGCTTTCGGCAATCGTGCCGAGATTTTCTCGCTAATCGGTTTCAGTGTTGCATATTCAATCTCTCCGTTGTCAGGGTTCCATGTTACTTTAATCTCTTTAGTGTTCGTATCTTAGTCATCCGCCTTATTGGAGTGACATCCTATTAATATACAGGTATTTAGGCAGGAACAAGCCTCTCGAACACGGGGATTCGCCATCCACTCCACTTCTTGGAAAATATGAGATATCCAATCACGTACACCCACAATAGGTGTATTCGTAATGCAATAATAACCGAATCATCTCCGCAACGTGCCGGATCCACAGGCGCCATTCATAGGATTCACGTTCCCCACATTGAAGTTTGCCGATGGATTTCATCGTTACATCCCAGGAATGGCATCTGGAGGACGGGAATATCTCTGTTTCCTAGTTTTTCCCCCGCAATTGCTGATCGTATTTAACTCGGGGCAGTGGACACTATGACCTCTAGAAGCAGAGTTCACGAACCACGACGCGCACCCAGACCACATTGCGATGTTTCCAATGACGCATCTTCTTGGCATCGCGCTGATTTCAGCATCAGTAACGCAAGCCAATCTACATCGACTCTTCGTTGGATCTGTCAATCCCGACGTAAGCGTTCTATATACGCTCCAGTTCGATGATTCAGCCGGAAACTTGACCGTGCTTCAAACCAACATTCCAACCGGTGCACATCCATCCTTGACTCTTGACGTAAGTGCTGATGTCCGATTACCACCTGAGGTTGCTGATTGCAACAGCATTCGAGAAATTACATTCATGCAGCATGGCCGGCCTCAGGATCTGTATCCAGGTATTCGATCGGCTCGGATTACAGTCTACAACAGCAAGGCTCGATTGTGTTACCGTCGACTTGTAAGTCGTATGAAGTTTCTAATCAGACGGAATGGTTTCAGCATTTCATGCACGATCATGCCGGCTTATTCAGATCGATCCTATCCGTTCCTCAGAGACAGATTGGACTTCACTGGGCACTCAAAATGCTGGCTGAACTGGGGAGACTTCAGAGCCGATTTTGATGACTTCACAACATGTTCCACAAGAGGCCAACGTTCATTTCGTTAATCTCACTTACCTCAGCTAACCATAACTGCAGGTAGCTCCAACGCTAATTCCTCAGATATCGACATCATCACATCTCAGCAATCCCCATACTTACTTTATGGAGCCGAAAGCTCAGGATCATGCAGCATCGTCTTCTCCAACAGCGCCGACGGTACCGCTGACACGATGTCAAGCACCGGCGCCACGAATGGCCATTTTCAGGGACTCTCCTTCAGCCCCGATGGCAGGTTTCTCTATGCCGTGGACCCGATCGTGAATGGCATTACCACCTTCAGCGTCGATTCTAGAGGAGCTGTAATTGGTGTTTTGGATCAGGGTTACTTCACGGGCAATCCCTCAGCGCCAAGGGATGCTGTAGCAGGACCGATGGGGAGGCAACTCTATGTTGTGCTTCAGGACAGTAATGAGTTGGCTGTTGTGCCTTTGGATTCGAATAGTGGTGTCCCACAAAGAGGTGGAGATGGGTCTAGTGAGAATCCGGTGAGCACAGCGAGATACTCGCTACTTCCTAATGGTAAGCTAGAATCCTTTTACAATCCAGAGCATTATAAGCAATATGAGATGAAGTTGTTCAAACTTTGGATAGTCTCACATGAGACTGGTTTCGACTTACCTCAAATAGCTTTGAGCTTTGTGTGACGCGTCACAGCAATGTCGGTGCCGCTACACATATCTCAAAAGGCTTTAATATAAGATTTAGATCTATGGGAGGGAAGAAAACACTTACGCTCTATTCTTTAAATCTTGCATACTTCCTATCAACCTTCTTAGAATACTATTGAAATATCCACTAGGTACCTCCTCCACAAACTTCTACTCTTCCAGCCTCACCCTGACCCCCAACGGAAACTACCTCTGGACAACAACTCAATCCCGCAGCAGCGACACCCCCGGCTACATCAGCGCCTTCAAGCTCAACCCCACAACTGGCGATGTTCTCGGCAAGCTCTTCACCCAACCCATGATTAGCACCGGTGGTAACCCTACCAACGGTTCTTCCACTCAGTCTGTCATCGCGGCACCATTTGGAGACTGGGGTGGAAACAGTCTTGTTGCTGTGAGTGATTATCCAGCGGGGAGTGTCGAGATTTGGAGGTTAGATGAGACGGGGGCTGTGGCGGGGGCTTTTGGGAGGGTGGAGACGGGTGATGGAGGATGTTGTGGGGAGGTTGTTTGGTTAGACTAAGGAGGATGGGGTGGGTTGTAGGAAAGAGGATGTAGTAAGGATCGGCTTTGGGAGGTATGGCAAGGTGAGGGGATTGAGTTGAGGCGGTTTGGACGTTGGGATATGGAATTAAATGGCTTTTCATACTGTGAGAGTATCTGCAAAAGTCTTACTTCGACTAGTCTAATTTTAGATAGATAAAAACTTACTTTCAATAGGAATTTTGGATATTAAGGTGAGGGTGGTGAAATTAGTGAAGGAACTTCCCTGTGTACCAACCCCTTCAACCCAACACCCCTCCACTTCACCTATTTACTACTATTCTTCACCTTCTCACATGCCGCATAACCTTAATCCGACTTCCTGTTTATCTTTCCGATCTGATAACGACGCCCCACCTACCTCTCTCTACCTCTCTTCCCTTAGCGCAATCCAGCCTAACCGCCGCCCACAAACATTTCAAAGGCCCTCAATCTCGACCTAACAGCAGTTGAAATGCACCCGCCTAAACCCAACTTCTCACGCCCTCTCTCACCTTCCCAAATGCCCCCGAAGGCACTCTCAGCAACCACAGCCTACAATCTGGCCTTCACCAACGCTCTCAATCTACTCAACTTGCGCACCTATTCCGAATTCGAACGGCGCTTTCTGGCTTCAGATGCGTTCCTCGTCCCTTGGGCAGAGTTCCGCGACTCCTTTCTCCTACTCCAACCAAGTGGAATGCCTCGATCCAGCTTACCGGGCCGGTTGACACGTGAAGGTGTCTTGTGGATGTACACCATCATGGACGAAGGGAAGTACAGGAACGATCCAGATTCCGACGACGACTCCGCCTTCTTTGACATGGGTCATGGCAACTATGGAGGCGTTGGACGCGACATCGTCAACAAGAGCGCCTGGGAGGTCCTCGAGCACGAAAAACATCTCTTCGCGTGGCTGCTCCAAGCCTTCAGAGTGGGCAAAGTCGATAACGAGTTCCGCTATTTCAGAACTCGGAATATCTGCTCAGCGTTTGAGGAAGTCTTTCTCCCCATCGTGGATACCCTGCGCAACGAATACGATCCCCGCGGTCGACGCTTCTACGGTCGCTTCGCTACTTTCATCGAGTCTGTCAGGCCTAGCCTTCTCGCTTTCCCCGAACGCAGTGTGGGCTTGGCTCACGATGACAATGTTCCGCCTCCCGTTCCGCCCAAGGACTCCACGTACGGAAAAACAGGTCAGAAGTTCGCGGTGGGAAGATGGATGAAAGACTTGAAAGGCTTGGAACGACGCGACGACAGCATGCGCAAGAAGCGGGAATCGATCATTGACTACCCGATCCCGGAACTAGCGGACTGGCTGAGAGAGCAGAGATGGAAGGCGGAGATGAGGAGTAAGCAGAGTCCATCTGAGATTCTGAACGCGAAGACGCAGGCTTGGGATAGGGATAGGGCTACGGCGGCTGGTGCTGGGAAGAGAGTCAGTCTTGCGGATAATCTGACTCATCAGCGGAATGTTTCTGCGCCTGCGCGTATTCAATTCCGAGGCGATTCGAAGGGATCGATCAAGCCGCCGTTGGGGCATTCAAAGAAGGCGTCTTTGGAGGGGAATCTGAGTGTGCTGGGTCATTCCCGGAATTTCTCGACCCCTTCGGCTACTGTGGTTCCTGAGGAGGTGGGGGATGTGAGGGAGGAAAATGAGGAGCCTTTAGAGGAGAGTGATGGTGAATGGGACAGGACCTTCTATGCCCATTATGGCTTTCCGGCGCTTTAGTTTTACGTTTAGGAAGGGTGGGCAACAAGCGGTAATATGTGATGAGCGGGATTAATAGGAGATATTAAGAAGAGGGTTGCAGAGTAATCTGCTCCAGCATGTCAAAGATGCTTAACTACCTTAGCAAAGTATGATTTAGTTACGTTCATATGAATCTCTGCACCTGAAATAGTAAATAAGGAGGTGAGATGTCTGTAGAGTATGAGGCCTTGAACGAGTTTGCCTTCAGTATCGATGAGTGGTACTAAGTGCAGGATGGGCGAATCATCCGGAGCAGGATAATGGATGGGGAATGCGTGATCCTACCTTGCCAGTACACCTAGCTACCGACCATCAACCTTCACTCGAACCTACTAATCATTCAGCCGTATGGGACACTATTCAACGCTTGCAATTATCCTGAAGCCTAATCGCCATTGAAGATTCATCTCCTGCTCCTCATCGTTATTCGAAATCCTACCCCGCATCCCGGTAACTGGATGATATCAACTTTGACCCGACTGCCGGCTTGAATGCCTGCGACAACCTGAGAATTAAAAGGTGTCCTGAGTATGTTGTTTCGTCGGCGAATGTTTGATGGTCGACTTCCCAGGACAACAAGCCCCTTGCTTTGAATATAGGAATGGTATTGCCACAGCGTGCATGGCCGCTTAACCACTCGATATCTGCGTTAGAAATTTCACGCACGAGAAGAAGAATTACAGAGACAAGCGATAAGCTCAAAATGGCATTATAGTGATACTCTATCTAGTGTTTTCTGTGTATGGGAAAGCAGAATCCTCCTTGTCGCCATTCCACAACCTCACTGCTTACGCGCTGTTATCCACTTGACCTTTGGCGTGTATCCAATTTCCTTCATTTCCTTCACCAACTCATCCAAGAAGACCATATACTCCTCCGGAGTTCTAGCGACGTCTGGGAGGCCGTCATCTGTGCTTGTCAGCGGGTGTTCTACCTTGTGATTTTGGTTACAACTTACTTGGCATCTTTCTAGCCAGGTGGCGGAAGGATTGCGGGAGTAGCTCCGCTGTCCATACCCGATCTTCGGGTCGTTTGGAAGTGATCCCGTATCCGATATCGAAACTTTCTATGTTAACGTCCGTAAAGCCCAGTGGTTTGAGTAGCTCAGGGACGCGCTTCCAAATATGCACATCCATGCCGGAGGAGTCGCACGACCACTCTTGGACGCGTGCCAGCTTCTTCTGCTGGACCATGTTATCAGCATAAGATGATAGGACCCATTCGGCCTCAACAATTTGCAATACACCCCCGGGCTTGACCACTTCGGCTAGATTCGAAAGAACTGTCGACCACTCATCCGCGCCAATACCCCAAACAAGCAGACGCTGATGTACGAGATCAAAGCGATTCTTCCACCCCCAGCTCTCGGGGAAAGGTGTGCGCACGTCATGCTGTCGAAGATCTAGTCGAGGATCCGAGCGGAATAGTGCACTACCGAGATCTGCGCCATGCAGGCTCAAATCTCTTCTACTCGAGGAATCGTCTCTCGCTAGGCCTGCAAGGTCGGCTAGCCAAGTACCTATATGGACCGTTAGATATTGATGCACATCATATCAGCCGCTAACCCACCGTCAGCACATCCCGTGTCTAGGACCCTCGCCCCCTCGGGAAGTTTCACATGGGTGAGTACTCCATCAGTCGCTGCTTTGATGAATTCATGTTGGCGCTGGAGGCGTTCGATCTCTTCTTTGTGGTGAGGAAGCAGATAGACGCCTTCGGTTCCAGTAAACTCATCCGTTTTCTGGTGAGCAGAGTGAGTAGGTACGTCTTGGGGCTGGATAGGGTTCTCCATGTCGCTAGGCTGTTTACGACTAAAGGTTGGTTGTGGGCTATGGATGGTCATTCATCGGTCCTGAAACTGATTTTATACATAGAAACATGACGACTCTTTGGACATTCCTTCTATCCTTCGCTCCTAAGCTTGTCGGGCCAACAGACACCATAAGTTTGCGGCATGATGGTTAAGGTCCGTAACTGACACTGTACTCCTAACTCAATTGCAACATGCGTAGGTAGCCCGGAGCCCGGAGCCCGTGGGAGCCTCGCAAACGATTTGAAACCAGATCCGGAGGATATTGGTCATCACGTGACCATCCCTATCTTGAACACGGTCTTACTCCAGCATGGTAGTACGTTTTTGACTAAGCCATGATGAACATCGAAGATTCAGAAACTCAGCCTACCGTTCTTCAGTGAGGAAGATCAACTCTAGACAGATGAAAACTCATTCGTAAGCTCGTTGCCCGCGGAGTTGGATGGTCATCACGTGCACTCGGAGTTGAAAGGTTGTCACGTCATACGTCTTCCTCAAGTCCGTGAATGAAATGCTGTGCAGCTCTCCAAGCTTGATGCCGTCTTTGTAAATACGTATCAAGCTCTGAAATTTGGGAAAGAGGCGCATTCCATGCTTTTCCTCGAACATCGGGCTAGCCAAGCACTTATTGGGACTGTCGTTGGCCTAGTAGCAATCTCGCAGGTGAGTTTCGGTCTTACTGTAACATTTGCTACGCAAGGATTAACATTCAATAGGTACAGAGTCCACTGCTTCTATCCAATAAAGTCTTTTCACGAACTTTCTTCTCCGCCGTCAAAATGTCGCCGGCTCTTGTGGAGGAGAAATCCGAGGCTACAGATTTTGAGCCTCTGCAGATTGGACGCCCAAAAAATTTCGCACCAAAGGGTAGCAATGGACCTACTTTGCCCAAAGGCAAGCCATGGGGTCTTCCCGCTGGAGCATATACACCTCGTCAGATCGTTGAGGCCAATGCCCCCCTTTTGGAGACCGTCCTCCATCATCTGGGAGAAAGCCCATTCGGAGAGCCACCCGCTCGAGAAATGCTAATCGATAATCTGGCGTCGAATCTGGCGCTAAACACTCGCGAGTCGAGCATTACGATCCCTGCGAATGATCCTAGCCGCGTGGAGATGGCCAAACAGGCCGTGAAAATTGGAAAGAAACTCATCGAGCATGTTAGAAATGTTACCGATGTCCCGTATGATCCTGGATACGTGGTTCGGAGTCCCTGCGAAGGTCACCTTCTTAAGCCACCTGTCTCCTACCTTATGTTCGGCCCAAGAAGCTTGCGACACTTGATGCAAATCTACAACGAATACCTCCATCAGATGGTATTATTGCGTGACGCCCTCCTCCCTTTTGACAACTTCGAGGATGTCATCATTCCCATAACTGCTGAACCTGGCCGCAAGCGCGGAATGCGACATACCGAGAACTCTCGCTCGAGTTTCCTCGCCGAAATGATGACCAAGCAGGTTACCCAACGCTCAACAATGAAGGTTGCTCAGTTCTTGTTGGCGCCGGAGCTATCGAGTGAAAATACTTGCGGATTCCAGTACAAGTATGGGACAGTGTTGCCATCCTTCATCGCAGGCGGGAACTCTGGGCGGTTGCTGAGATACGTACCGGCAGTGGTTGATGAAAGTAGCGAACAAGTTGCATTTCAGAACGAGTTGGCGGACTACTACGCGGCCCCACGTACTGAAATCATTGTAAACGAAAGCCCGGAAACGAAGAACGATACTCAAGAACTGCACGCATCTCTGGTGCCGGCAGTCAAGGGAGACACACATCGCCTACAGCTTACCCTCCAGAACAGCAAAAGCGAGCAAGTCAAGGTTGACCTTGGGCAAATTGCGCGAGGTTGGCGCTATGCTTACTTCCTTTCGGGTCTGCGATCTGCGCCAGACGATGAAGTCGTCGAAAGTTCTGGAGCCTTGCAGGTCCATTCTGCTTGGTCCGTTCTCACGCAGTCTGGCTCAGGGCTTGTTATGCCTACTAAGGGCCCTAATCTGATTAAGGCAGGCAGCGACATTGAATTGTATGCACGGTTAGGCAAAATCTATCCGGACAATGTAGTTGTCATTGAGCGGGGGCAGTCTTTGAATCGAGCGTTGCAAGCGGGCAAGGAGGGACTTCCTGACGCGGGACGGTTCATTATTGAGGTACAAAAGTAGAGCAGATTTGTATATGGATGGTCGTAAAGGAGAAAATGACTTTGAGAGTTGCGGGCTGTCGGAGGTCATAAACCCATCACATTCACACTTTGCCCCTGCTTGGCTGGATTAGGTCTTGTGCCTCTCTGAGGTGTTTAATAGTTTTACACTCACTAGATAGCCATTATCAAAATATGATCCTGTCTTGTTGTAATATCGAGCTTCAGCAGATGCAAGCTCTTTAGAAGCTACAACCACCAACCTTCAGGGGTTACGAGCTATAAAAGATTAGCATGAGGTTTCATATGAGTTTGTTGAATGCCTTAGAGCATCTCCATAAGTCAGCTCGAAACGGTGCGAGAAGCGAGTGGGGCCGAGCTACTGCAGTGTCATCGTTGACCCACTTCCTATACGTATTTCCGGAATCTTGCGACCACCTGTCTCCGATACTGCGGCGTCAACGACCATTGTCACCGAAATTGCATTTGCTCGAGCAGCCACGATCCCCAAGCATGGCAATTGTCAGTTCAGCATCGGACGTATAACATGTGCGCTCGAGCACGTCGTATTCGAGAGGAAACATGCGATTTGGATTGCTGCAGTTGGGACGGCACAGGATGAGGAGCACGTTCGTTCTGGCCACTGCGGCCACCTGTGCTACTGCCGCAATTATCGATTTTCAGTCACCTTTGAGCGAGAGTGCCTCCACGAAGCCAATTGCGCGCGAGTGCGTATTGCCAGGCGCGGTATGCCTCGAAAAGAATGCAGCCAAACTTCCGTACCCTTTCTTTCGCGATACGATCAATGGCACGTATTTTAACAACTTTGGAGATACCGAAGTGCCAGCAGACGAGTCGTGGAAACTTGTCTCTGGCGCCGATTTCGTCCTTTTCGATGAGAAGCGAGGCAAAGAGCTTCTAGGGGACTATCCGAGCGTGGAGTACATGTTCGAAATCAGCCCATATCTACACGAATCGCCAGTCTTTGTCCCTGGCCTCAACACAGTCATAATTTCCGAGCTATCACCATCTATCGAGCAATTTGTGATTAACCTGAACAAAACTCCGCCAACACTGTCAAAAATAACTACCGACCCTCCCATCTACGTACCTAATGGTGGGTTTTACCACGATGGCAAGATCTATTACTCAGTCGCAGGCAGCAATGCATCTGTTGCCGGCGGACCAGAGCAACGGCCTGGCATCGTGGTCCTCGATCCGTGGTCGTACAAGACAACAACGCTGCTCGACAACTACTACGGATTGGCATTTACAGATTGCGACGATGTCATAGTCGATCCCCTGACTGGCTTTGTCTGGTTCACAGTACCCTACTATTCTTGGTGGCTTGAGGTAGCCGATATAGCCCCACAGCTGAAGTCAGCTACATATCGATTCGATCCAGCAACGGGATCTACCGTGGTTGTGAACGATGAGATGCGCTCGCCCAACGGCATTGCTCTCAGTCCTGACCGACGCCACCTGTACATCACTGACACGGCTGCAGCTGGTCTTTCGGCCCCGATCTCTCTCGATGTACCGAGCCCCGGCATCCCTGGCATTCTGTTCAATAATACCGGACTGCGGACAGTCTACAAGTTCGATCTTATCGATGATGGCCGCGCAATCATCAATAAGCGGCCTATACATTACGACGCCATTGGGACTGTGCCTGATGGCCTTAAAGTGGCTCGTAATGGTTATGTTGTGACAGCTACCGGTAATGGACTCAGCGTTATGGATCAGTACGGAGACATGATCCTGCGGGTGCAAACTAATTTCACTGTCAACAACTTTATATGGTCAGATGCTGATGATTACCGGGAGGTATGGATTGTCGGTCAAGGTGGCGTGGGTCGCGTTAAGTGGAATCTTCAAGGACAAAAAGCGATTTGATATTTATTGTACATAAAATTGAACGTATAGATAAAGGCTTCAAAGGGGGAAATAGGAACTTCTCGTTTGGTCAATCGTGCAATACCCCCTGTTTTGGTAGTCTTTCTTTCATGTAAAAACTCGCTCATGTATATAATCAGCCACTTAATTAACACTGGACCCTTCGTTATCACTCCATTGGCCAATTCGACTACACGTCTGTAAGAACAAGCTTCTATCAATCGTCAACGGCGCAATGTCTCAGCCACGTAATTGCCGAGTTAGACCCGCTCTGGACTCACGGACTAAACCACCCTTGCCAGTCTACATCTAAATCCGACCTTCAGTCAGATATCTTGCCCATTTTGGAACAGTGCTCCCTTGAAAACTTCCCTTCCAACAATCCCCGCACGCACTCTTATTATTGTTGAGTGACAGACGGGTGGGGCAAAAGATCAAAGGATCAGAAGCAGGATATTTTGGAGACGGGTATATTGGGTGTACGCCTAAATCTTTGGAAACAAGACGGGAAGACGGGAACGCGCTTCATGTACCTAGGCCCTTTTTGGATAGACTTAGTGAGGGCAACTGGCTTTGATGACGTTTACCGAGTCTATACGAACTATCCGGCACTAGGGTTGATGAAAGTAGCCATACTCCAGAGCTATTGATACCAACTTTTTCGTTTATTTGTGAAAGATTCAAGAATATGGAGTTACGTGATCCATTATTACGCCCACGTTTCCATCACGATCTTACTAGCCAAGAAAAATAATCGCACCGTTGGAAGAAGAGTCCCCATGACGAAAGAATCCCAGCATGCAGTGACATCTTTACTCTTGAGAACGTTAGACTTTAGCAATCCCACCCGATCGGCAAAGTATACTAAAATGGTGTGATTCGACGAGATCTCACCTCAGCAAGCTGCTGTGGCACACTTGTTTGCACTCCCTGATGAAGAAAGCTTATGTTGGGACCTTTTTCCTTATTCCGCACACCGCTATTTCGCTGCATCAGACTGAATCGGTGCTTGTCAAACGGAGGAATAGAATCGCAAATTGCGATGCATCAGACTGAATTGGCGTCCGTCAATGGTTGAATAGGACTGCGAAATGCGATATCTCTCAAGGCCGACCGTTATTTCGCCTGTGTGCATGGAATGACGCGTTGTCGCATGTCGTATCTTTGCATGTATCTTCGCAAAAGGCATCTTGAATGATGTAAATGTTTAGTGATAAGACGTCTAATTCAAGAAACCTTTAGCAAGAGGCTATACGGAGGACGCTACTAAAAGTATGTAGGCCCCCTTACTAGTAGTTAGGGGCCTCTGCTAGCTTAGCCATGCCACATAGCACTAACTAAGTACCCTTTTAGTAGCATTTACTATAGTAACTATTACTCTTAAAAT